>KL269500.1:0-43539 GCA_000699545.1 Podiceps cristatus | reverse complement strand
TTCCCTATTATGATACTACAAAGCACACCTCTATTCTTCTGAATTAGTTTCTCTTTTACTTCTACATATGTATCAATCAACTTGTTTAACTTCCTCTGGTAACCTTTTTTCATCTTCATCTGCCCTCCTTTCTTCTTCCACTAATTCTTGCTACATCCACATTGCTTATGTCAGTTTTGTTTTTCCCTACCAAACAATTTTCATTTTTTCCCCTATCATGCTTCCTAACAATCCTGTAAATTAAGCCTATAGCAAATAACCCACTCCCTTCCCAATATACAAAGGTCTTGTTATTCAGCAAAGCATCCACAGTAATAAAAAGGCATTATTCTTGCAACTTCCAGCCAAATCAAACTGAGTTTTGGTATGCCATTGCCAGAAGGATTTTTAAACCTGCGCTATGATTGCAGAAGAAGTCTCAGTCTTCTAAAATTAAACCTCGTTATTTGCAAAATATAACACCTGGAAAGGTCAATTATGTTCGTAAAATAAATCATATATTCTTCTGATGCTTATGAAATTAAAGAAATGGAAAAATATCAGTACTTTTAATACTCTTGAAAACTGATATGGCACAAAATAGCTGAATCCTGAAAAGGCATGAAGAAGAACGATAGATTGTGGTTATAGATTCATGCAAAGAAACAAGGTGGAAGGCAGCTTGTCAAATTCTTCCATACAACATGCCCATGTTGTATGGCAATAATGTACTCAAAACACCCCAGAGAAACTATTCAAAGATACTAATCGAGACACAGTAACATACTTAGTGTGGCAAGACTGCACAGTAGCTAAAATACAACCCTGATAAAGTTCACCTTCTCCAAGAGAAACAGATTCCTAGATACTAAAACCAAAGTATTTGCATGGCAGGCACACAAAGACATACTTTAAGCTCTTGATATACTCCAGAAAATTTGCTTATTTATGAAGTTTGCTGATTTACAGGATCATACTTCAGAAACAGCTTGCCATAGCAAGTAGAAGTGTGGTGTACTTCGTTACTGTTACCAGATTAATTCTGCTCCAGCGTGAGCCCGTTCTGTTCCCAACACATTTCAAGTTACAGTTCATCCATCACAATGATATAACGATGTCTCCCAAGATTTCAGTATGAAATATGATCAACATGTAGCTTTTGTGCATATTCTGAGTCATATATAAAGAACAGGCATTTTCCTTTGCCGAATCTTACACCAGCTGATTAAATTATACTCCTTCTGAGGCAACTAACAGAAGTGACTTCTCATGAGTGCTATCTCACTTGAAAAAAGTAGTAAAAACCTGAAGTCCTCTGGCTTCAGAAAAAAATCTGAAATGTATTATCCCCCATTCTTTTTCCTAGCTGACTTTGTATTGCATATTAAATGCATACACCTTATTTCTGAATTTTAATATAGTTACTTGCTTTGGGCTATAAAACATAACCAGCTTTTCTTCAGTTCTGCTGCATAACTTAGTGTGCAAATACGTGTTGCAAATATAATGTTGCAAGGAAGCTCCTGCTACATTTCCAATACACTGCTGTTAGTGCACATAGAAAGGTAGCAAAGTTTAGAAGACCTTCATAGTGTAACGTGCATGTCTGACAGAGAAGTTTTGATAATGTAATAAAAGCCTAATAAAAATAAAATACTTATAGATCTGAGCTACTATTTTCTAGACAAGATTTTGTTTGCTGTTTAACACTTACTTACTGGTCAGTTATTAGTGCTCTCTCTTATTGGAAGAAAAAAGAAGACCGTCAAAAATTAAATTCTACCTCTGTGTCAAGAAATCCAGTTGTACTCAGTGGTCTTTTTTCTTCCAGCACTACTGTAGAAGAATTTATAGCCCAATCTTTTACTAAATCTTTCTGGTTCTCGTTGATAACAGGCCTATTATAATCCTGGCTGTCATCCACTCCAAATACCTGAAAATGAAACAAACCATTACATACATTAACCCAATACCATCCTGATACAATGTTCAATGTTAATGGATGGATGGTGGCATGCTGGAGAGTGAGTTTAAATAGGTTTTGTTGTATTATGCTTATCTGTCATCTTGGTGAAATCTACAAATTAAACAGAAGAAACATCTACAGCAATTAAAAAAGTGCAGAAATCTACGTCAACACTGAAAATTCAAGGAACTGCTAGTTGGAATGGTCAGATATGAAAAAAATGACACTTTGATGAAAGAAACGAAAGGTAAGAGCAAAGTTATTTCAAAAAAACATTTTACAGTCCATTTCCCAATTAAGAAAAAAACCAGTAACTGGAACCACCAAATTTTCAGATTTTTGTGATTATCTAGTGAAAACAAGAAATACAAATGCTTGTATCTGCTACTAATTCACTTATTGAACTATTTCTCTAATACAAACAAAATTTCAGTTTTTCGTTTGTTAGGGACTTAACAGATGTTAGAAGTACCCCAGGTTTCACAAACCAAGGAGACTCATCTCATTCAAGATGTGACTTGCCACAATTGTTCTACTACACTGTTTACTACTGATACTTAATATTATCCCTTCCACTTGTGATAGAATAATTTTCCCATGACATTTTAAAACCATTGCTCAGAGAAAAACACTAGAAAAATGTTATTACCAAGGCAACTTAGTAGTAAAGAATTAAGCAGAAAAGCCAGCATATTGTCTGTCAAATTTCTCATGAGTTATAGATACTAAGGAATATGAAATGCTTTCAGAATTGATATTCAAAGATATTTTAGAGAATATTTTGTATCTTGGAAACATATTTATAAAATTTATAGATTTCTGCCTAAGAAATAAATTCACTACTTCACTTCTAAGGACTTAGACATTAAAAAAAAAAAAAATTCCACACATTGAAATTGGCTGCTAAAAAGAAACTGTTAACATGAAAAATTGTTTTGTCTTAGAGAAAACCAAAGAAAAGGGAAGAAGGAAACGACCTTCACAGATGTTATCCTCCCTTAAAAAATACTACTAGTGCAAAAGAGAAAAAGATATACAGAATTACTTTTTTCCCAATAACTATTTTGTAATTCAGTTTTGCACAGCTAAGCTAGAGGACTGGTTTATTAAAATTCTGAGCAAGGTTAGTGTATTTAAAATGGATTCACCACTAGATGGCCACAAACCATAATGTTTTTTAGTGTCTGAGAAGAGGATTACAAAAAAAAAAAAAAAAAAAAAAAAAAAGGCACTGTCACTCAACTCCTGCTTATGCTCCTCTAAACGTCCAGAAAGATATTGCTATAGCATTTATACATTTATAACTGAGAAAGTTTTTTCAAATGCACTTAAGTTGTATTTTGCTCTCATGCAAAAAGCCTGCTTTCTGCAATTTCCAAATTCAGGCAATGCTTCTCATTTTTCAATTAACACATAAATCACGTCTAGATATGCACCAGTTGCTTAAGAGTATTTAATAAAGATTTTCTTAAAAAAAAGTGATATAGCTTTTCCTTTTAGTGATATACTTTTGTTTTGTAGCAGTTTTTGAAGATACAAAACCATAATTGTCCACTGCCTTTCTCTGGATAACACTATTCTAGAGCTACTTTTTTCCTTGTTTAATGTAGTCCCATGGATTACAGAGTTTTATGTGTTCTTTTAAATGAAAGGAAATTCTGATTTTATCACATAAGCACCTGAAGGAAAATATGAATTCAACACTTCCATATCTAATCAGGACTATAGGAGTAAATTGCTGCCTGTAAATTGCTTCATATTATCTGGCAGCACGTTCATTTACCATGTTGGAATTTCTTTACTTGTATCACAAATAGCAGCACCTAAGGCTTCTTTCTTTTAGTCCTACCTTTTCTAGTACTGAAGCCCTATTTAAGCAAATTTTGTTAATATTCTATTATTGAAATTACTGCAAAAACCAAATTTGAATATTGCCTATTTTTCCTGTGAAAGGTAATATGGGTAGTAACAAGACCCAATAGATTTACCTCCTAATAATACCCCTGTGCTCCCTCTGTATATACAGTGGGGATATCAAAGATCAAGCAAAATATTTGTGGACACTATTATTAGAAAGAAAAGGAAAGCATCTTCTTCAATACGTGTGTATTTTTGCACTACACATTCATTCTACATCTAGGAGCATTGGTATGTGCATGCATTTGCCCTGTCAAAGTCCCACTGCTACACAACTGTAAAGCTCCTCTTCTCAGCAAGAAAGAAGAGATTCATGCAAGTGTGATCTAGCCCAAAGAATGCATTTCAGAACTGTGATGTAAAAAAAAAAAAAAAAAAAAAAAAAAAAAAAAAAAAAAAAAAAAAACCAACAACAACCCTTTGAAAACAATGCCATTAATACATAATTAAGACTTTATGTATGGAAACCTTGCAAAAGATAAAACAACTCATGCTCAGTACGACAAAATTTAGAACATCATTTACACACGTGTCGCACATCTGCATAAAATGAATACTATCAGAATTTCAGGATTAATCCATCCACTTACACTGTTCACCAAATAATGAGAATATACCCTCAACAGAAACAGCCATGGAATAACATGAAGGTTTCTGATGGAAATCATCTCTCATTCAGAAAAACACCATTTGTACTTTATGGGTTACTATGATAAGGTGTGTGTGAAAACAGCAGGCATTTCTGACATTTCTGTTCTTTAAATATCTACATGATTTCAAAGTCATTTAAGGGAAGCCTAGGAGATAACCAAAGCAAAAAAATCCTGAGGAAATGCTGATGACACCCATCACTGCATCTCTTACCTATTTATACAAAAAGACTGAAGTTTCTTTCTGTAAAGCTTGCATTTGTCAGAAGCAGCAGCTACAGCTTTAAACAGAAGCAATTACCATCTGTATTTTGATTGTGTTTTGGGGAAGACAAAGACGAAGCCAGACTCCAAGATACAGGTTTGGACATGGCGAGCTGTTTGAAAATTGAGAAGGATGCCTTTTTTGTGTTTTATTCTTGATAAAGGAGATAAGGGAAGCCTATGTATTCATTTATGACTTCAAGAACCTTCCTAACCATCTCAAATCATACGTATCTAGCACATAACTATCAATGAAAAAAAAGGTTTCCTAAATTTTTTACACATATCACTGTAAACAACAAGGACTTTCACAAAATCATGATCTTGCATTTTTGGAGAGAGTCTGGGGGATAGAGAGTAATATGTGTATTTTTTAACATACCATGAAGAAAACAATTCCTAGAAATAATTTTTTTAAAAACAAACAAAAAACAAAACAAAAAACCACCCCACAAACCAGAGAGATTAATGCTGTTTAAACAGGTAACTTTTAAAAGTGAAACTACCAGAAAGAGGTATTTCCAAGCTAACAACTTCCTATAAGCAATCATTCTGGAAAGTTAAAGTTTTCTGCCCTTCTCTGTCCTATGATTTTTTACTTTTATGAAATTATATTTTAGCAGAAAGACTGGATTATTTCACCCTGAATGCTTCAAATGCCATAAAATTACAAAACAAAAACCAGGAGAATAATTTTCATGGAATCCCTGAAATCTGACGGGGAAAAATCTAGGCACTGCACCAATCTGCACCAATACATGGGGTTCCTGCAGGATCTCTGCCACACAACTGTAATGGTGGAACTCTCCAAAATATTGTATAAACTGTGGTGGTGGTGTTTAAAATAACTACTTTATAGTTGTGAAGCATGAAACAATTTCCATTGCAAATCAGGACATTTTGAATGGCAAGTGAACGACATCACCACCATAGCTGTAGAAAGTCAAGCCCCATTTATGAAATGTAGTCAACATAATTTTGTTTAACCTGCAATCCATCTGACATCTTAAGCAAATGGATTAACAGGTGACAGACAGATGGCATCCAGTTTTGGTCCCCCCAACACGACAGACATTGTCTAACTGGACAGAGCTCAGCAGGGGCCACCAAGATGGTCAAGGCTGGAGCACTTCCCTGTCAGGAGAGTCTGGGGAAGCTGGGCTTGACCAGTTTGGAGAAGGGAAGGCTTTGGAGGTGCCCTTATAGCAGCCCCCCAGTACCTATAGGGAGTGTATCAAGATGACAGCCAGGCTCTTCACAGTGGTACATGGCAGGAGAACAAGGAATAACTCGCCTGAGTTGAAAAGAGAGAGGTTCAGAGAGAATATAAAGAAAAGCTTTTTCAGTCTGAGGACAGCCAAGCAAGGTTGCCTAGTCTCTGTCCTCATAGGGTGTGAAGACCCAAATGGGCAACCTGTCTGACCTCAAAGCCGAGTCTGCTTTGAGCAGGAGGTTGGACAAGAGACCTCCTAAGGTCCCTTCCAGCTTGTGATCCTATGATCCTTAGTAACAGCGATCCTAGATAATAACTTCACATCTCAAGTCAGCCTTCTAGCTCAAAAACTCACTCTTGAGAAAGCCCAACGGGAAATCCAGTAACTTCTCAATTGCAGAACTGCCAACACTATGGCTCATGTATAATGAAGTCTCCCTCCTAATGAAGCAGGGAAAAAAGAGAGTTCCTGAAACATACTTTTCAATTTCAAAGCAATGAATGGTAAGCTCTCAACATCCCCCCGTGATTCTACGATTTACACTCTGGCTCCACCAGTAAAACAAAGGGACAAAACATCAGGCTAAAAATACAGCAAGTCCCAAAGCATCATGCTCTTACTTGCTGGAATTTAAATTCAGCCTGAAAAGTACAGAGGCAAAGTACAAAATAACTGATGGCAGAACAACTGCACCTTGATGTAGATGTTAATAAATTCCATCACTTTATCTCAGCAACTGTTTTTCTGATATTGTAATGGAGAATATAACTTTAGCTACATAAACTAGTAATTTTTAAAATTCTTTATCCCTATGTAACACAGTACAAACGAGATGCAAACATTGCGAGTAGTGGTGTATTTTTGGAGACAGCATGAGTTACAGGACCAAGGCTGAGCACATGCCTTGTTCTCTTCTGCAAGGGCTAATTTTGTAGAAAGCAGAATAGTCTGTTTTGGCAGGCCATAAGCGTTTCCCTGTGAAAACAGCTCACGACTCAGAGCACACCTGCTTGTCACAGTAGTTGAAACACAGCTTAACGCAAGCTAGCTTTAGTGATTGGGAACGGGTCTTGTTCACTCTCCTTTCCTCCCTCCCCTGCCCCTCAACAGATGAATTAATATATTTTGTACCACAGATGAACTATTCTAGAGATCAGTATAATAGCTTTAGGATTAATTATCAGAAGTGATGATTCTTTTAAACCACAGAAGTTGTTTATTCATGTATACGTAAGCCCTTCTAGAAATTAATATAAAAAATGGTCAGAGAAATCGATTGCAACAGGAACCATTTTTCTGAATCAAAATAAAGAAAATGGGTTAGCTAAAAAAACCCCCCTGATATCCCACTTGATGTTTTCTTCATGTGTTTTTTATAAAGTTCTTGAGTAAGAAAAAAACCTTTCCAGTTGTATCTCTTTACATGCCTTTCAGAGTTCCTAATGTTGGGACTTCATACTTACTTTAATTTCAGGACATTAAAATATTTCATGTATTATGAAGATGACACTGCACTTCTACAATACTATGATTACTTGGGTACTTAATGTCCACAGAACTAATTCCTTATTCAAATCATTACTGAAGATACTGATATCAATGGGAAAAAGTCTTGAGATCCTAATAGCAATAGTTTTATAGCAAATTACACATATTAGAATTGGGATTCTATTGTTCTGCATACATACGTACTACATAAAGCATTAGAAAGCATTTCTAAGAGTACTAACACAAACTAGGAGTGCAAAGTTTATTCAAAATACAAATTGAAGAATTCTATCTACTTTTAAAATTTTGAGTTTCTCAAGTTTCCCCAACAGCCTTTACCACTGTAGTCTTAACATAAAGGATATGTAGTAATTACTAATAATATTAGTAAGACTAACAGAAAACCAACACATACAGAATAAGGATCCTAAGAATTAAACAAAGTGAGGGGCAAAAAAAAAGACAGAGGGGCAAAAAAAAAAAAGAGACATGAATTTTGAAAAAAGCGGGATTTGGACACAGCTTGGATGTACTAAGCAAGAAGAAGAAAGTGTAAATAAGCAACACACAGAGGATGCTTGATTGACAGGAAGAGAGGATTCCAGAGAGCAGGGAAATGGAAGAGGCTTCAGATCCATGTCACAGGTCATCTTGGCAATGCCGCAGTTAAGTGTTCAGACTAAGCTCCTCATGATTTTTCCAAAGAATGTAGTCCAGACATTCGTAATAATCAGTAAATTGGTTGTTAAAAGTCACAGTTACTAATCAGATAGAAAAGTCAAAAGGCAAACATTTTCTTCCTGCCTTTGAGAAAGTGTGATAAGCCAGAGTATATTGCCTAAGCTCACTTTGTGTTTTGCATGAACTGTGTTTAACGAAGTTGCTTCTGAGGAGTCTGATTTTAATAGTTTTTGCCTGTTTTTGGCAGTTATCCTAGCCATCCCATCTGAACAGGCTGTTCTGTGCAGGGCATATCTCATGAATAGCCATGGATTTTGACAGAAGCTGTTTATGTCATTTTAACTATACATTGAAGATATAGAATCAGATGCAAGATGCTCTGGTATAAAAAGAGCTACATAACTGAATGAAAAGGATCACCATGCCAAGCCTAATAACTTCCTCCTACCAGACGCCAGTTACACATTTACATGCATACATATTTTGTACCTGTTTGCTATAGCAAGATGTTTCTTTAGAATTCCAAACTCAAAAGGAAACAGTAAGTTTAGAGACTGTAAGACTCCTGTCCCCTCAAAAGAAAAAAAAATTACAAACATCCTCTGAACTCTTGACAAAATTTATACGCTCAGATGATTTGATAGGCTTCAACTGTTCTATCGCATTTTCAGCACTGTATTTACAAAATACAGTCATTCTGCAACCAAGACACTCTGTGGGGCTAACAGGCATTCTTTCTAGAAGAAACTGCTGAAGCAATGGCAAAAGCAATTAAACCCAGAGGGTGTGAAAACACAGAAGATCTGAAAGTCATTTTCTGAAAATAGATATCTGTCTTGGTTCCTTAAACAGTCATTGAAATATAATG
Organism: Podiceps cristatus; assembly: GCA_000699545.1. Taxonomy (NCBI): domain Eukaryota; kingdom Metazoa; phylum Chordata; class Aves; order Podicipediformes; family Podicipedidae; genus Podiceps; species Podiceps cristatus. The sequence continues at coordinate 34,512 of KL269500.1, read as the reverse complement.
AGATTTTTTTCCCTTCTTCTAACTTCCTCCTTGTCCATTGATTCTTTTCAGGTAGTTTGCCATTTACAATACCACAAAAATTTGCCAAGACGCATTCCATAATGTGTATGTTAACTCCATAACAAGAAAAGTTATAGTAACATACATGTTAAGTATTGCAATGAAAGCACTTCCCCCTCCCCACTCCATTTGTACTGTAAATGTAAGTTTTTGGATGAACACAGTTTTAGTAAGAAAGTTCAGAACATACATTTTCTAATAAACCTTGAAGATATTAAAAAAATGTTTTGATTTGGTATATGGCTCCATGTTTTAAAATCAATCCCTGCTGTGCATTGCACGCTACTTACAACCGATGGAAAATATCTGAATTAGTTCTATATTTCTCACAGAACTAGACTGATACATACAAATGTAACAATGTAATAAAATACCTACTTATGATTTTGTCACTCTTACTTTCAAAATATTTAGAATAACATTGATCTTAATCTTGTCAGTCCACAATTCTTCATGCAGCAGTTATTTTATGCTTAATACAGTATTTCATGCTACCTGCAAATTTATTGATAAAACTTCAAGGTCTGCAACAAAGACGACAAGACCTGGTAAGGAAGCTTTATGAACACCTAAGGCAACAACAAAAAAATCAGTCAATAGTATGCAGTCCTTGAAGAATACATTAGCCAGTAACATAATATGGTATGAGCAGACATAGCCTGGGAGCAAATGGAAGAGATTCCATTTTATTATAATCACTTTTCAGAATAGATTCCCATTCTAGACAGACTCCTTCTCCACCCCCCAAAAGCCAAACCCGCAAAAGACAGTCAAACCAAACTGAAATATAACTATCGTCATGATCAGAAAGATGTAGAAAATGAAAATGGAAATCCTGATGTCTATATGAAGACCAACACAGCTCCAAAATCATTAGGTATTCCAAAGTTTTAAAAAGGAAAAAAAAGATCTCTCAAGAGTGTGTCAACAAAATATTTTACATATACTCTTTTGGGGCCTATAGGAAAGAGGGGGAGAATCTTTTCAGTAGGGACAATGGTGATAGGACAAGGGGTAATGGTTTTAAGCTGAAACGGGGTAGGTTTAGATTAGATGTAAGGAAAAAAGTCTTTATAATGAGGGTGGTGAAGCACTGGAATGGGTTGCCTAGAGAGGTGGTGGAGGCCCCATCCCTGGAAACAGTCAAGACCAGGTTGGACGGGGCTCTGAGCAACCGGATCTGGGTAATGGTGTCCCTGTTCACTGCAGGGGGGTTGGACTAGATGACCACTAGCGGTCCCTTCCAACCCAAAACATTCTATGATTCTATAGTATATAACCAAGTAAAATTACAGATAGCATGTACATTACAAGAAAGGTCATTACTATCATGACCTATCTATCTATATAAACAAAAACATTAACACAGCATCCTTTTCCTATTTAAAATAAATTGGAACGTGATCTGAAATATTAACTTTGCACTGGAAGTGTTCACAATAATTCTTTTTGAAGATGGACTGAGGTTTGATTTTGGTACTTTTTTCAAGTTTTAGTTTTGATTGGTAATCAGAAGGATGAATTTGAAATCTAAAATTACTTTGCTGATGGAAAAAATCAATTATTTATTAGGAAATTTAAATTAATATAACATAATTGAAGAAAACAATTTTGGGACCAAAGAAAACTTATCTAAGCCCAGAGTTTCCATATACATATGAGATGTTATAACATTCCATATTCCCTGGTTAGCTAGGCTGATGAGGACTGAACACATGTATAGCCTTTATTCTGTTCCATCCCTTCCCACACATGTATAGAAGAGTTTAACTCTGCTACAATAAGTTCTATGAAGTATTTCCATTCAGAAATACCCTGAAAAGAAATCGGCTAAAGAAGAAAAAGAGTTCTACACAAAAACAAATAAAAAGGGACCACCTCAAGAAAGCCTCTGAAGAGCCTGCAAAAAACTCAGAGTTGCTTTTTATTTATTGCAATAGCCTCAAAGTATTTAACATTCCAGGCACATCCAGAATTATTTGCACATTCATTTATTAAAGTTTATTACTGGAAGTATTTTGTTTTATTGAAAAAAAGGAAACTCATTAGTCTGTCAATTTGCAGTCTTTTTACAGCAACAGAAAGCAAGATGAACTGCAGAAATATCATTCTGAATTCTTTCATCCACTGACACTTACCTTTTCTGTGGCCTAGGAAGATTTTTTTTTTTTACCTGGTATGACTGCTGAGAACAACCTCCTTCTAATAGAACAAATTTCATTATGTAAAGAATGTAAAACAGATAGAAAATTTATAACTCAATGCAAAATAGAGAGCAATTGCTAAGTATTTACAGAAGAAAGCATGGAACCTATCTAAAGGGCAGCTGCAGCAACAATATTATTCTGCTAGAAAGAGTTGTGGCTTTCTGAAGCTATTTGAGTACTGAATATTGTAAGCCTGGTATGTTCAAGGTGGCCTTTGTAGTACATAAAAGCAGATTTTCTTGTATACACATTGATGAAATTGCTCTCAACAGTAATTTTAAAAATAACTCTACAAGTATTGTCCTGGTTTCAGCCAGGAGGGAGCTAAGTTTTGTCTTCAGCAGCTCCTGTGTTTTGGATTAGTGTGTGAAACATGGTGATAGCACGCTGCTGTTGAGCGATCAAGGACATTCTGCAGTTTCCCAAGGTTTGCTGATGTACAGGTAAAAAAAAACCTGGGAGGGCACAGCCAGAATAGTTGATCTAAACTGGCCAGAGTGTTCCATGCCATAGACATCATGGCCGGTGTGAGTGAGGGTCAGCCATTGCCCCCTACCTCTGGTTCCTGGTTTGGTTTGCTTTCTGTTTATATTCCCTTCCTGCTACCTTTTTTTTCCCTCATTTGGGCCAATTTGTTCATTCGCTCATCTGTCTGTTCCTCTCTGGAACTTGCTGTTCTGGGATGGCTGCGGGGGAACATCCCTGCTCCCTGGCTGCTGCTCAGGACAGGCTGTGTTGGTCATCCGGTGGTGAGAAATTGTGCATCATTCACTTCATACATTCTATTATCCTTACACATTATTATTATAATGAATATATTTTTATCTTCTCCTTTGCTGTCCTGGTGCAGTGTTTTTATCTCAACCTGCAAGCTCTCTCTCTCTGATTACCTACTCCTCGCCCCACTGGTGGCAGGGAGAGCAGCTGCGTGGTCTGGTTACTGTTTGGGATTAAACCATGACAGTATAACAAGAGAGACAGCATCTATTATTCAATCATAATTTTCATATTGCTAATGTATTTATTTTCTAAACCAATTCATACTTCCGTATGAATTTAAGTGACATTTGAATACCTGGATGTGGCAATATCAATGGCTAATGAAAGGACTTCTAGAAAGCAAGGTTTATTGCTATTTTTCAAGTGTTCTCTATTTATAAAGAGCATTAAGACACCATACATTTATACTATAGAGAACAAGTGAAAAGAACACGAGTGTGAGGAACAGCAATGATCCTGCTTAGAATTTATATTTTGTAAATTAAACGTGACAGAGGACCATATGGAAACCCATGATAGAATAAAAATGCAAGTCAACTAGTGACAGAAGAGGGAAAATATACAATACATTTCCACAGCAGTAAAACTGGCAGTATTCCCTCAGTCTGTATCAAAAAAACAACAGGATTTGAAAGAAACAGTAATAATGTCAAGTTACTAAAAAATGAGCCGGAAATCCTAGTAATGTGTGTTTCAGAGAACACTTCAATAATACAAGATAGAGTCTGTGTGCGTGGGTTCATGCTACTTGCGAAAAGCACAGCTGGGTCCTATGTAAGCACAGGAATGTTGTGGAGATAGCATTCGATCCAGTTGACTCATTAAGGAGAGAAAGCAGTTACAATAGGTACAGCTGAAGATTGCAACTGTTTGCAAATTATAGCCACCGTCTCCACAATGGGAACTCTGACAAATCTTTCCATTCAGAAACATCATGAAATGAAATTTGTTTAAGTGAAAACAAACAAAAAAACTCCTTAAGCCATACCCATTTTCCTTCTGTGATAGTTCCATATTTCGGTATTTGTCCTGGACACATGCAAGTATATGTATTATATTTTAAAATAGAAACAACTATGAAACCTTATGATGACTGCTTCTCTGTCTCTGCCTATCAAGAGAGCCGGAGATTTCTTCTAAACCTCTACAAAATCTGATGTGTTGATTTTTTATTATTATTTTTAAATTTTTTAATTATTATTGTTTTAAAAATTTTTGTTTAGTTATTCTCCAAGATATTTGTTTTGTTCTAAAAGACATGACACACCAATTCTAAACACAAGTAACCTGTTCAAAGCTAGCCACAATGCAGTAATATTTACTTCCTAAGAATACATTTATGAATAAAATTCAAGTAACAGCACAGAAGAAATACTTATTAGTATTCCTGGAATACTAAGTAATTACATCAGTTCCTATCATGGCTGATCTAAGCATGGAAGATTTTAAAATACAATCAATCTAAATGATTAACTGATATACAAGTGAAACAGGAAGAATCGTTGAAGAACTCCAGGCATGTACAGGTCTTGCATCTTTTTTTTATGTTTACAACTGAAAACTACCTGCTTACTATTTTTATTACATACTTTATTTGTTTTTGCCATAACATCAAATCTACTCTTTTCAAATCTTGCAAATTTGCAAACGATTTAGCAAATTTGTATTTTCCTAGTCATTTCACTCTCTGTGGGCATTTACATAAATTGATTTTATTCTAGTGACCTTGCCTGTCAGACCATGATATCTTGTCTGATTTTAATTTCATTGGCTCAGCAAATTATCTAGGTGTTGAAAGCTGTGTATAGACACAAGCCTCGATGGTTCTGAAATCCTTCATTTTAGGTAAGTGACAGACATTCATGCTGAGACAGTCATCACTACAGATAAATTACACCCCTCTCTTAGGGAGAGTATCTTACCAAACAGACTTTTTTCTTTGTTACTTAGAAAATGTCTTTTTCTTTCTGATGATTTTTGTGTCTTTTCCACATTCTCTTTTCAAATGCCAATCTTTAAAATGGCCAAAGAAAAAAAAAAACACAAAAACGAATGCATTGTTTGTTATTCTAATCGTTTTCTGATGTAGAGACAATACTTTCTTCTGAAAGAGTAGCGGAGGAAGAAATGGATCCTTAGCAATCTAAATGAAATCAAAATGTTGAATAAAAAGGACAGCATCCTTTCTGGATCTTGAAGTCATTTCATGTAAGTGTCTATCTTCCTTGAGTCTATGTCCTAGAATCTTTAGTAAAAGGCTACATTAAGCAAAAATGGTACTTTTGAAGGAAACACTATAGCTCAACATTAAGGTCTTCCCCCCTCTTTTTAAAAATTATATATTTTTTTTTCTTTTCTGAGAATTTTAGCCTTGATTTCCTGTATACCTCTCTTCGATTCTTAACTCAAAGAAACAATTTTAATCACACCTTGATTTTTGACAAGTTAATGCCACTCTTGCGTTTGTGGTTCGCTCTTATGTTCCTTTCCAGAGAAAAGAGTAGACTCTGTCTAAAAGAGTAGGACTAAAGCTAAGGTTTTCCAACTGAATGAGTCACAGTGAAATTAATCTTTGGATATTTTGGTCATTCTCACCCTTTCTTCCAGTAAAAGGGAAAAATTACCCAAGCTAGAAGTATTTTATTCCTTTAGTACCATTCTAATGTAAATTGTTACTGACAGGACTGCATTGTTTGTGCAAATGTTTTAGGAAGTTATCCTTGCTATTTGTAGTGCATTTTCACCCCAATCCTTGTAAATGCAACTCTTGAATTGCAACTAATCTTTTGACACAACAGATGCTCTTAAATGAGACTCAACTAAGCAGGCACCACAACTGCTCAGAAAAAGGACTGACTTGCCATCAAAGAAATCAAGGTTATATCGGAATTATTGGTAAAACGTATATGAATAATTCTCTTAAATCCTTAATAAAGCAGCACAGCAGTCAACAGGCTAACAAAAGTCCTTGTCTTACTCCTCGCTTATCTACCTTCAGCAAAGTAACAGAATCCACAACTTGAGCAATTTAAAACAAGGGGGAAGCAAAGCTGAACTCAGTTGGAGGAAGAAATTTTGGCTTCCCAAAACTGTTCTGTGATTCTATGAAATAAGAATTGTGCAGCAGGACTCTAAATTGGGTGTAAAGTCTACTGTTGGTAACACCCCAGTACAGATACTAACTGAAAAGATACAGAAGACCTCAAAGAAAAAACATCTCTGCTTTACTTCGTAATAAATCTTTAATTTCTAGCGGTGACACTTTTTAGGTTAGTCGTAAGCAGTATTTATGATATCCAAAAGCTTTTTATACTACACTGAGTATTAACCGATACTTTACTACTGCCCCTAATGCTTAAATTCACCTCCTGTTCCTGAATCTCTCCTCTAACAGGAATGATTTGTTTCTAACGAAATACTGACTACAGATATGCTGAACAGATATTAAAGACCACAAATAATTTGAAATCTTATTAAACATTAGACAGTATTAACATTCTGATGAAGTACAGAAATTGTCTGTTTCCAAATATTATTTTTTCTGGTTTCCAAAGAAACCCTGTTGCACAATTGTACTTAGTAAAACCAGGACTTACACCTTTTTGGATGCAATTTAATTAAAGATTTATAACTTAAGAGTTAAATGTAGATATTTGTAGTCACTAAGCCAAAGCAATGATGTTCTTTAATATTCACTTCCTTCACTTTGAATGCTTTTAGTTCTCAGCAGTTCTTTGAACGTTGACTCAAAGATGTCAAAAGTCTCCTTTTCAGAATCCATAAGAAGTAAAACTATTATTTTTATCTTATTGAAGGTAATTCTCTTTGTTTTATTTCATAAAAGTGTTCTGCAGCATTTGGGAGAGGAGGATTAAAATAATCTGTAATAAAATTCCCCATTTCCCCTATATGCCAGCATTTTTCTACAAAACCAAACCAGTGAAGCTAGCTTGTCTTTCAAAAAATATTTTTCAATATTTTCAATATTTTTCAAAATTAATTCTAAATGTATTAATGTATTTGTTCAGTTCTGAAAAGATTTTATACGCACAAAATCAATCCTCAGATAATTCTATAACAAGTAAGCAATGAATTTTCTGTTAAATTGGCCAAAACTTTGCCTAGGTTTGGATGCCAGCATTCTAACACAATAGATTGTTTAGGAAAAGACAACAGGAAAAAAAAAAAAAAAGAAATCCTCTTCAAGAGTCAGTTAAGCCAAATGACTAAATGTAGCTTCTCCTACCCGTATCTTCCTGAATCCAAAGGAAGAGCTATTTGCAGTTAAATAACTGCAAATATGATCTGCATTTTTATTTATATTGTTATTTATACTGTTACCAAGCTGCAAGAGTTATGTGGTCATTTTAAGATTCCTAAGCCTAATGAAGCATATACCTATATTCAAACAATGAAAATGACATTGCTATCATAAATGCTTTCATTTTCCAAAGGTGTCTTTAAGTCAGTGTTGAAAATTACTGAATGAAACCAAATTCAAGTTACTGTTGTTGAATACACTTTTCTTATAAGTACAGAAAACATTAAAAATCTATTTCTCTCTGATAATTTGGACGGAATAAATTTGTATACTGTATTAAAACTACCAAACTGAAAGAACAACAGTATCAAACAGGAATAATGTTTAGCCAAATGCCTGCTGCTGCTTTTATGACGTTCCATACTTCATCATTATAGACTGGCTTAAAAAAACTTGTACTATTGCAGTAGCTTTAATAAGAAGTGGTAGACTGTTGCCCACACACCACATACCCTTTTATCAGTAGTATACGTTTTAGGTTTCTCACCTTGTCAATCATTTTGCGGGCTTCCATTTCTTCAGAATTGGGATTTTCCAACTCAATAGTGTAAGTACCTTTGTCACTCTGGTCATCCTCATTGTCCTTTTCAGTAGCAGTAGAAGTATGTTGGCTTTTCAACTTTTTGTCCGCCTCCTGGTTCTGGCTAGGTCTATGGCCAAGGCTTCCTGAACTCCTTAACAATGCAGCTTGTAAGACAGGTAATGCAGCAGAGGGTTCTTCTGATTTTTGTTTTAGAAGTTTTGCATGAACACCATGTACTGCTCTGTGATGTGATGAGCTAGCCTGCACAGATGAAGGGACTGCTTTCTCTCCTGATGTAGGTTTCACTCTTTCAGGTCGCGCATGAGGTGTTGGAGATGGAGATTCTGGGCACAGAGCTCCTACGTTCTGAGAAAAAGAGTAAGAACGTCTCTTTCGAGGATGGTCTTCATCAAAAAACTCAATCATAAAAGCAGTCTGACTCAAACTGGCTTGCTCTTGCTGCTTTTCCGTGGAATGGACCTTCTGGTGTGACTTTTTCACCTCTGCATGATGATGCCTTAAGTGTTCTTCAAGTGCTGCTCGCTTACTGTAATGCCGGTGTGCACCAGCATTTTCTGAATCGCTTTGTGTACCATCATCGTGCTTATTCCCTACAAGCAAAGCAAAAGAATATATAGTACAATGAAACAAAGAAAGAAACAAACAAAAACCCCCTCAACACAGAAAAGAAACTGGTAAACTAAGAACAAAAGAATTTCTGATTGGTTTTCTGTTTGGACTCCAACAGCTTTCAGAACCTGGCTCTGCAAATTTTGTACAGCTCCTGGTAATGCGTCCAACTTGCTAAAAAGTCAATGAAACACTTTATAAACTGAGCAGTAACAGCAGTGCACCTGAATTACTCTCTTCACCAATATTCTCATCTGTGAATACTTATCGGTGCCTTACGAAAGCCAGTATTTTAACAGCTGTACTATAGTACATTTCCCAATTATATTAATTTTGTTACACAGCCAGCTGATTACAAATGACTACTGAAACATTCTAGGCAGGGTTAACAGGAAAAAGAAAACCTTAAGATGGTCCTTCTGGTAGCTGAACATACCCACTGAAAGCCACAGTTCATATGGCTGCTTTCCTCACACATTTACAAGAGTTTACCATGAGAGATGTCTACTGAAAATTGGAATGAATTCTTTGATACTCTTTCCAGGAAGTACAACGAGTTTTTCCATCATTCACTCCCCTCAGCATCAGATGTATGTACATAAACCGGTTGTTATTACTTATTCATTCCACAAACTACTTTGAGATCGATTAATAAAGGTTACATATTTAATAAATCATATATACACCAATAAAGATATTTTGCAATGATACCTGAAAATGCATGGAAGGCTGGATATTCATACACAGTAAGGTGCATTTAACACAAAGCAACTTCATCTACAGCAAAAGTGTCTACACTTCTAAGTTTTAGCTCAGTTCCTGGAAAGGAATAGTTTTACCTTCTTTGAATGCTTTTGGATCAAGTCTTATTCATGTATACATAGAACGTATTTTTTTTATTTTCTCAAGAGGATAGCTTTTTTAAGGTTTTCTCACATCAGATATGCAGCTACTGTTCAATTAAATAGTAATCACATATCGGGAAAGCTTATTTATCAGACTAATAGCACTGAATACACAGCTGAAATGCTGTTGGCTACTTATGTGTACAGTGCCTGAGAAAATGATGTGATAGTTCATATACTTCCAAATATTAACAATAAATATGAACACCACAGTGAAAGTTATGTAACAATTTCAGCACTGTGACTTCAGTATAGGATATTGTAAAAAAAGCTGAGAGGAAGAAACAAAAAGATTATTTTTTTTTGTTTTTAAATCAGAGTTTCCAAGTGGCTAGCTATATTCTCTAACCTTACAACCTGAAAAAAAAACCCCACAAATAATGAGGGAGAATATAAACAGATCACAGAAAACTACAAAATTCAGATATTATGGCCATATGCACCCCATAATTTACAGATCTCAGATGAAAATTTATCAAACTTTGAGAAGTTTCTCCCAGGAAAAGGGTAAGGCCTTGTAAATAAAGCCCTTCCTATTAATTGAAGTGACATGGCTAATATTTTAAAGAATATTCATGAATATAACACAGTATCACGAAGACCAAAGAATGCTCTGTGATGTACTCTAGAAGAAATATTAAGCTATTATCTTAATGCTAGAATATTGATACAATTCTGTTTTATTTTTTAGCTTAATTTGGGAAAGTCAGCCTTGAAGAGTAGACTTATGATCAGTAAGACAAAGCACGTTGTACCCAGTCCCAGCTGGTTTAAGAGCTAGACAAGATAATGTTGCAGAATTAAGAAAAATGGGGAATTGCAGTATTAACCTGCTGAAATTAAAACCAGAAAATAAGAGAGACTTGAAAAAGTTCTTCAGAAATTTCCATTCTGAAAGTCTGAATGTCACGGGAATCTTCATCTGAGCATCAAAACTACTTTCTTCTCTATTCTGCTAAGTGGCATCCAAAAGAAAGTACACTCTTCACACTTAACATTTGATATAATTTTATTTGAAGTCTCACTGTCTGCAGTAAATGAACTGCAGCAAATGAAATGTTTAAACACCTGGAACTCCACTCAACAGCAGCATTCTTATGAATACTATATTCTGCAAGCTTAGTATGGAAACTGAAGCTCTTTGTCTATTTCAGATTCCTGATTCAAAACCTGATTCCATCACACACAAACAATTTAAGCAAAATAACTATGTGGGTTTTGCCATAAATTAATTTCTTAGAGCACATGAATATTCACAAAACATACGCCACTGGAAGAGTTGCTAAAAGCATAATTTGAACTTGATTCTAAAAAGCCATTCAGCTTTTTAAAGTAATGCATAAGAAAAATTGATATATATAGAATCGAACCAAAATTTTGGTTTTTTTCCTTTTCCCTTTCAAGACCAATGTTTTAAATACCTGATGCTTTCAGCTGTACTAGAACATCTCCAATTAGTCTATTTAATGTAAGATGACTTAGGACTTGGTTTCGTATCCTGTTGTTAAGACTTAATACTGCAATAAAACTTCTCAGCATGGATCCCTGCACGCATGTGGAATATGCATGATTTCAACTGAACTCTGCAAGGGCTCAGGGATCCACTCACTGGATGCTGGTGAGGAACTGTTGCTTTCAGAAATAAGCATAGCTGGAATTATTCACTTTACCTTTCAGTCTCTTCAAGTACACCGGAACATCACTCTTAATACTTTTGGAATCCTCCTCTGTTGGTTCCCATATCATTCTAGGAGGATTGTTCTGTGCTAGCCAATCTGCTACTTTGCTCTCTGCGGCCATCATCACTGTTTGAAGCCCAGGCAGGTCCTGACCATTGGAGGAAGAAAGCTTTTTCGACTTGTGACGCTGTTCCGATGTGAATTTCGTCACGTGATCTTTGATCGTTACTTTTCCTGGTGTGTTGTCATCAAATTCAATGGTAAAAGAAGCGTGCCCTGCACCTGATGCATGGGAGCTTTGGGTGTCTTTTGTTGGAATTTCATGAATAGTGGTCTCTGCTACCTGTGAAGCTTGCTGGAATTCTTTTGTAGGGATTTCAAAATAACTTGGCTCTCTACAGAAAGGATAAAGTTCTTCACTGGCAGTTGCAGATTGCTCCTCAGCTTGCTTGGCATCTGTGCTGCATCCTATTAAGAAAAATAAAAAATAGATTTCACAATACTTGGGAATTTCAGGTTCTTCAAGAAGCTTCTGAACTCCTGTAAAGGCCACTTGAGTAAATTCTGGAAAAAACAGTAAGGTTGTGGAGAAGAATGAGCAATGTAGTTCTGAAAAAGTAATTCCAGAATTATATATTAAAAGTATTACTGAGAAGACAGACCAAGTTTTGGCTGTAAGGAGTGTAAAGTGGCAAAAAGCTCACTTAGAATTTGTCAAAGAAAATTTGCATTCTGAAAATTTTTAGACGATGTAAAGGTCAGATGAATTATTAGGACATGGAAAAGAGGTAAATCACATTAAAGAAATAGTTGAGATCATTACTGCAATTCCAATCTATTGGGAAAATAGCAAATCAAAGTGCCCCCAAAACAAGTGCTAGTGATCTGGCTTTCATCTCCTGCAGTGGTTAGCTGGTATAATTTTGTTTGGTAAAATTATTTTTTTTTAAAAAAAAAAATAAAATCACACATTAATGCAAGATAAACATTAATTCTGCCTTGAAAAGTTTAACACTGGTAAGCATGGAAGTGTTTTGTTATTCAAACACTATGCTTCTACAAAAGATAAAACCCAAAGAATCGAGCTAAAGCCTGATATCATCTGCTCTTATTTTACTTGTTTCCATAATCTGTAGATGAACAGAAAAACTAACAATAGCTGGAAGCATGCAGAATGCTACCAAACCATGCTCTTACGTGATAAAGAAAGCAGAATGTGGAAAATGCAAAGGGTAGTAACTGAAAGTCCTACTAACGCTTCTTGTGGTTGCTGCAAAGCTACTAATGTTCCTTTAAGAAAACAAACATTCTGGCTGTATTTCACAAACTATTAAGCTAGCCAAAATATCTGGTGTAGAGATGTGCTATAAGCAACAGATGCGTGAGACTTTAGTAGCAATGGCAAGTTACATTCCAGCAAAATAATTCTGGACAGTTACTATGTGATTTATCATGAACCACATTAAGATGTTTAAGAAATCATTTTAAGTTGCCAAGTAAAGGAATAAGAATGCAATTAATAGATTTCTGGTGCTAAGAACAGCCACACTGTATCAGCCAAGTCAGTTAACATTTCTGTATGAAACTACAATGCAGTAAGGTAGCAACAGAAACATTTATACTGGCATCAGGGGTTTAAGGGGTAAAGGATGCAGGATGGCATAATGTGCCTATGCAGTTCTTCACAAACACACGCTTCTTACAAAGATTTAGGAAAAGGTTAACAATTAAAAAATAAAAAATGATGGTAATTTGATACAGAGAAATGGAACTAATTAGGGGACCGCATAATAGCGGGGAAAGTTAAAAAACAAACACAGACACACAAAAATAGTACACATTCTTTACTATTGCCCTGCTTAGATACCAAAACGATAAAATAACTGATGCAGGTAACACAGCTGTTTTAATTTATTTTAGATAAAACTAGTTGTTGCAACCACAAAAGATGTTCAGAGTTCAGAGAGTTTTTATCTAGTGCTGTAGTATTCCAAGAATACCCTAGCTAAGCTAATGCTTTTCACTGCACTGTCAGCTACCTCACCTCTGCGGGGTAGGCTTCAGACACTACAACAGCAACTCACTACGCCTGTCCCTGGGAAACAGAAAGCCTCTTTAGTCCCCTTCCCGGAAACACTTGTGCCAGCAGACAAGCAAAACTGAATTAATCTATTTTATTTATGCAGAGGTGATTAAAAAAGCTTCTATACTTAGACAGAAAATGTACAGAAATAAACAAAACTCACACCTTGCAGCTACTAGTATTTAGGTAAACTACTATCACTCTCTGTTTGTTTCATCCAGCTAACAAGCTGGAATGGATCAGGCTCTTAGTAGGATAAAATCTAAAGCCAGGATCCTTACAGTATGCAACACTGTCATCAAACAAGGAGAGCAATCCACCAGGGAGCCACTTCATGTGTGCCTTATTTTTTTTTTCCCTATGGTTCTATTCAGAGCTTTAAGCCTACAATTTCATGCAATTCATGTAACCAATAATTAAGAAGATACAGTGTCCAATGCTCCTTCAAAAAGTAACTGGCTAATACAGTATGTTTTGAGAAATATTTCTACTTTTGGGCCAGGCAAGAGCAATCCACTGGCTGCACAATAAACAATGTTTTTCAGTAAATATAACGGGTTCATTACCATCTTTTGAAAATTATAAGATTGTAGCCAAACTGCATCAGATGTATGGTAGGCTTAGGATGAAGGGATCTATAACACTGGCTTGTCAGTACTGATGGACAACTTAAAAAATTTTTCCCTGTGAAACTTGCCTTCACCAAAAGTAACATTTAAAATCAACTGTTTATACTAGAATGATATGCACAGTATTTGATTCTAATATTTTTGATTAAACATGCTATAATATTGTTTGAATCTAAATTATGACACTTTAATCAAAAGCGAAAAACAATTACAACTAAATTGTAATTTTTTTCTAAACTAGAAAAAATGATATAATGAAAAATATTTGATGTACAACTCAATTTTAATTACTTCAAAATCCTATTTTCAGTCTGAAGCACTTGCATTTTTAGAAGAGTTAAATACCACAGAATTAATTAGAATAAGGAATTGAAACAAATGAGGAAACAAAAAATGAATATAAATCCTGATTTGAACCACCCTTTGGAATTTTTCACCCAAACCCTAAATACAAGTCCTTACAGCTTTCTAAGTATTTGAAAGAGTGATTTATAAAACACCCTTACCTTTGAAATACTATTATAAAAAAAATCTTCTGTCAAGACGAAGGAAATTATAGATCAGACTAAATACAGATAACTTTAAGAGAAAACCCTCAAACAAATACTGAAGATAGCGGTCATCACAGCTCTCTATTTTTTTAAACAGAACAAGCATGGCATCCGTACAACAAAAAAGGCAATTGTGTGGAACTGAAAGTATGTTTTGGGAAAACAAGAGAAAGGATGGGTTGTGAACTGAAGAGACTTCTGAAGTGGCAAGAGTGAAAGGAAAGAGGCAGAAAAAAATCCAGGGTATCTGTAAAGAAGGAGGTCTCATTCAGCAAAGATGCAACAGTTTCTACAAGGCAAGTAAGGAAGCAATAGCTGTAGCTGCCACACAGATGTAATGAGACTATTAATGAAACAATGAGTCTAGGAGAGGCTAAGAGAGAAGCTACACAACATTTAGGAAATCACAGGCTTAACCAAAGGGAGACTCAAGGAGATTCTTTACTAGGATAACCTCAGAGATGATCATCAGAAAAGTGTCCGGGGTATGGAGTGAGAAGGGTGCCCTGGTTTCAGCCAGGACCAAGCTAGTTTTGTTTTCAGCAGCTCCTGTGTTTTAGATTTAGTGTGTGAAAAATGGTTACAGCACGCTGCTGCTGTTCGTTGCTGCTGAATGACCAAGGACATTCTGCAGTTTCCTGAGCTTTCCTGATGTGCAGGTGCAAACACTGGGGAGGGCACAGCCAGAATAGTTGATCCAAACTGGCCAAAGAGAGTGCTCCATGCCATAGACGGCATGGCCGGTGTGAGTGAGGGTCGGCCATTGCCCCCTCCTCTGGTTCTTTGTTGGGTTCACTTTCTGTTCATGTTCCCTTCTTGTTACCTTATTCTGGTTTTATTTCATTCGGGGCTCTTTGTTCGTCTGTCTGTTCCCTCGCGCTCTCTCTGGAACTTGCTGTTCTGGGATGGCTGTGGGGGAATATCCCTGCTCCCTGGCTGCTGCTTGGGACGGTCTTATCGGTCCTTGGGTGGTGACAAATTAGGATTGTTCATTTTATATATTCTATTATCCTTATACATTATTATGATAATGAATATATTTTTATCTTCTCCTTTGCTGTCCTGGTAAAGTGTTTTTATCTCAACCCATGAGCTCACTCTCTCCGATTCTCCTCACCCTACCAGGGAAGGGAGTAATGAGCAAGTGGCTGCATGGTCCGGTTACCCTTCGGGGTTAAACCATGACAAAAAGAAACATTCACTTTGTGACATTAGCAAAATTGGTTATACTTTCTAGGTTTTTGGGGTTTTTTTTCAGGGTTTTTTTTTTGTCTTTTTAAGTTTTATATCTTAATCTGTCACACACACACAAATAGTCATAATATTAAAATTTTACTTGCCAACCTGGACAGGAAATGTCAAAGGTGTTCTGTGCTATTCAACACAATCTATCAGATATGCAAGAAATTGCCCGTGTATATGAATATATTCTCATCTGCAAAGACAGGATGAAACCTCAGAAAATATTTTGCAGTCTTCAGTTTTTATTAGAAATGTTATTTTTTTTTTTTCCATACCTTAAAATACAATTTTAAGAAGGAATCTTGTAAAAGAAAGTTATCTGGAATTTACTAAGGACTTATCAAAAAAATGTCTGTAAATCTGAAGCAAAATATTTATTTGCAAAAGGTATAAGAAGCAGCCAAAATATCATATTTACACAATATCCAAAAGTATTTTTTTATATGTTAGCTTTATAGTTGGTAACATGCAATGATATGTTTAAAGAAGCTGAATTCAATCAATTTTATTTTTTTTTCACCCTTCTTCTTTTCTCCTTCTCTCACATTTTACTACTTTTTATTTCCCACTTACCTTTTAGTTTTTTTTTTTTTTTTGCATTATGGCTGACGCATATTTGTTATTTAAAGATAAGCTTGTGAAAAATACATGTAACAATTCACCTAGTATTAAATAAGATGAACTTTGTCTTTTAATGTTGTTATAACCTGTCCTATGAAATAATATCAAAATTGCTCCAAATAAAAATATAAAATAGTAGTGCATAGAAAGCTCAGTCTCTCATAATAAATCATTTACCTGCATGCTTTAAAGGAGTTAAAGTTAGAAAAGTGCAACACTAATCTTACTTAAATATATTGTTGTGATGGCTCTCTGTATTCTGTACAAAAAATTCTGTAAGCTCCCTGTGACACACTGAGCAAATTTGCTGCTCTAAATTTATAAAGCAAGCCCTATATATGCAGCACTTGCATGTATTCCAGGCCAAAACTCAGCAAAATTCTACAGCAAACTTCTAGGAACTTTAATGTTAATACTAATGATTAAACATGTGTGTGTAGTCTCCTGCACATACTGATTACACTGAAATTTCTAAAATAAGTGAGTCTGCTTTACCTTAAAATGACACTGTTTCTCAAACGTAAGGAACACTTAATCACATTGTTAATTGTGTAACACATTGTTACACAATGCTGGAATTTAAAAATACTTCATGACAAATGAAAATTACTTCAGATTCTTAGAGCCTGCTTAAAACTTGACTTCTATATTTTCTTAGATTTCTGGTAAAGGCATTAGTGACGTAAAATTCTACAACTACTACTACTGAGATCAGCAGAGAACGCAGTTTTTGCTTTTCCAGGAAGTGAGAGTGTAACACATGGCAATTATACAAGTTACACACCCAGTAAAATTGCCAATAGCATGTCAGTTTCACAGCTGCAGCATAGATAAAATCACCTCATAGGTGTATATGCAACTGTTCATATGAACTAATAGATTTACAGATCATTAAAGAGAGCAACATGCAGAATTTTTTTTTCTTTTTGAAGTTTTCCAGGCTATCCTGCTCTGTCCGCAAATAATTTCCATTAGTGAGTCTCCGCTGTGATAGAAAGACAGTAACATTGAAATAATCTTATTAACTTGAGACTGTAAAGACTAATTGTCTATAGTTGGCTTAGCAGAAACAAATCCCCTGTTTCAATCTCCTCATTAAACCCTGCCCCATCTGTTATAATTCATGCCTTCTTTGCTATTCAGTGAATAATCATGTACCAAAATCATTAAAGCATGAAGCAGGTTCTTCCTAGAATTTGTTAAAATGATATCAGGCTTTATCAATTTGATTACTAAACAAAAAAATTTAAAAAACTTACATACATTAATTCACCTGTAATATACTTGCTTTTAGGCAGTTTATATTAAGCAGCATGTTCCAAATTAGTGTTTTAAATACTTAATATGTATGTAAGTTTTTTAAATTTTTTTGTTTAGCAAAAAAATTTAAAAACTTACATACATTAATTCACCTGTAATATACTTGCTTTTAGGCAGTTTATATTAAGCAGCAATTAGTGTTTTAAATACTTAATATAATTTAGCTCATGAAAGAACAAATAACTGCATTGATCTTGCATTTTTTTAAGTTTGCTTTTAATTAATAAATATCCAAACATGAGTCTTGTGAAGTTTCCAATTTCTTGTCATTGAAGTGTTTCTCTATATTGATTTCCAATAATTATATTCATCTATATTATAAAACCTAAGTGCATGAAGACAATACATACTAACTTGTTGATAATTAGCTTAATGTTTTCATGGAAAGTAAGCATAGGCCAAAAGGGCCAAAAATGCTTATGTCTTTATTTTATAACTGTATGAAAGCATTCAGGATGTTTTCTTACACACTTCTACACACACACAAGTTAGTGTTCAGAGATGGAGGACACACGTTCATAGAGGCAAATGTCAACTCTTATCTAGTTCGTCTGCTCAGGCTCTCTGCCAACATTACTAAAACACACCTATGACATTCAAAAAACAGTCTAGTAAAACATACAACTAATGTCTTCTCAGAGATTAAGCGACTGAGATAAATAAATCACTTGTCCATACATGGGAGTTTAGTTCCACATCCTCCCAAATTAAATGTTTTGCAAAAAATCAGGTTTGTTTTTTTTTCCCAGCACTGTCTTCCTGCAACATTTCACATAAGCTTAGTGTTTAGTATGAGCTTATTCAAGTTGAATTTCATTCTTGCAGATTTATTGGTCTTTCAATTTGAGGAAATAGAAGCTATTCCTACACTCTACTTAGAATAATTCCATTCTTCGGAGATAAATTCATGATTAAACAGCAACAAATTAAAAAAAAAAAAAAAAAAAAAAGGAGAGAGAGAAGAATAAACGTTGCATTTGCCAAGAAGGCTCCAGGCCCAAATTTTATTTTTATATGTAGTGTATATATCTAGAAAACAAATAAACAAGATCATTCTAATATTTTCTATAGTGTTTAACTATCTTCTCTATTCATCATTTACCTTATGATGACTTCACTAAAACAAAGCATGTCAAAAAAAACCCCACCACTGAAGTTCTGCCTAGAACAAACTTATTTTCATCTACTAATAAAACAGACTGCACCTCCTTGATTAGTTTCAGAGGAAGTCAGAATCTTGTTTTCTTTGAATTCAGGAACTAAACAGAAACACTGATTACTTTCTGAAAAAATCTCTTGGTAAAATAAATACAAGAGCAGGTAAACCATTTGATGCAATATTGCTTCTGAAAAAGCAATTTACAATTGAGAAAACTTAAGAACAGGCATGCTACTAAACAGAAGCTGGAATCTCATGTCATACCTTGTTAATGGCATGGCATCAAAGTCAGACTTCAGGATATTACTTTTTAATAATCCTGTATTTAATGAGGGCAAATAACGTGCATGTTTTTTAAATTAAAACAATGTAGATAGCTGCACGTGAATATAAAAAGCTTGATGAATTCATATTTTTGTTATATTAGTTTGCTACAGACATTGGCATCTAAGCAATAAACACACCAATACTAGAGACTTCACGATGCCTCTTTTGGCATATAGAGCCAGACACAGAGTAATAGGTTTCACAGCTAACTGTTAATGCTTCCTGTAATCTGGAAAGCAAGGAGAATCATGTGGCTAGCAAGTCTATCAATGGCAAGACTCAAAGGCAATGAATTAATTCTGACACCTAACAGTCATGGTCCCTCATTATTTTTGCCATTAGGAAGGAAATTTGTATTTCTTAGGAATACTTTAAAGTGTTTGAAGAACACATTTCTTGACAAGATTTGAGTGGCAGTTATAGATTACTAATGTAGGGTACTAAAACTGTCCTTAAAAAGCATCCATAGGAGCACACAATAGCATACCCTAGTCATGCTGCGTATAGTGGAGAATTTTTTCACCAAAATACCAACCAAGCAAGAATGCACTCTAACTGTACCGCATTACAACGCACTTCTTGTATATGAGACAAAGTTGTTTAAGTTGCATGAAAACTGTCACTAATTTAAATGTTTTCACCTGGTTTCTTTCTGCTAATCCAAATCTTAAGGAACTCATTTTACTGAGTCGTGACAACTTCAGACAAATATGAAGAAAGGTCATTAAAGGCTATGACAAAAAGTTAACTCCAAAGACATTGACTTCATCACATTGAAGTGTTAGTTTAGTTTGATTTTACATGTTTTCGATGCTTACTCCAACTCCTGCAAAATAGGATTCATGATAACCAAGGCATCTACTATTACAGGAAGAGAGAAATCTGCACCTCAGTTACTTTAGAAAAAAACCCGTTTGGCCTTAAATGCCAAGGCATCTACTATTACAGGAAGAGAGAAATTTGCACCTCAGTTACTTTAGAAAAAAAACTGTTTGGCCTTAAATGTGTGTCTGAACAGCTAGACAAACATGGTTGCATTTTATCCTAACTCGAGTTTCTCTTCATTAGAATAGCAGTCACTTTATTTATATACCTGATGATAGATTTAGAAGCCTAATTATAGACATTGAGATTTAAGTTTTGGCAATACGTACTGTGTTTAAACAAAGTAACTAAAAAAAAAAATATCTGTATTATGGGGACACAAACATTACCAGTTTAACTTTATACTATGCAAAACTATGAAATGTAATTTCCACTAATGCAGCATTATTGAAATACAGGAGAGAATGTAGATCACCTTATATAGCTACAAGTTGAATACAAAAATAATATAGCACCATTTATTTTCAGAAATTATTTTGATAAAATATCCCTATGCAAGCTCTAATTTTGAGCATGTAAAATTACAGATAGGGATTAAATTGATAAGAAAGACACACTGGACCAGGTAACATTATTTTCTACATTTACTGATAACATTTTATTTATGAAATTCGTCTCTGGAAATGCAGATTCTCACAGAATAAATTTTTAAAACTAACTTAATTTTAATAGGCTTTCATCTATGCAAACTGTCTATGAAACTTCCAGACGTTAATATCTGTTAAATTCCCTAGTTAAGAATATATGTAATTTACTTAAGAGCAAAAACCCCACAAAAATAAAACCGACTTACCTGAAGCCCCTGTCTCATGCATTTTTTCTTCATTCTTGCTATCTGGCTTAGAACCACTTTTTTCATCAGCGTCTTCATCACCCCACCAGGCTGGCTGTCCATACAAAGGTGTCCCACGAGGCATGGCAGAAAGATCTGTAAAATCAGGCCAAAGCAAAGGAAACTACTTTTCTGCTTAGTTGTAATATTTAGGTTAAAATAATATGAAGAGAGAGTCATTTGCTTGGATCGTTTCTCCTGGAAGCTGAAGTGAACTGGTCACATGCGCTTGCCTAAATACAAAACAAACTTGGGAGGCTGGATAACTGATCTGGGTTCTAAATATAAATGCTTACTAATGAGCTGATCAAAACTTCTGTCACAAATGTTCACAAGAAGGGAGCTGACATCTTTTATTGTTACCCTGATATATCTGTAAACATTATTTTCTACTTTGAGTTCAAAGTCATCAGCATAACACTACATTCCTAAAAGCTGCCTGCTGCTATTTCTGTGAGAAGATTCTCACTTTTACCCACATTGACCTTTCAATGAAATCTGAACTCACTGCGTGAAAAACTGATCAAATTTTGCAATGGTGTCAAGGTTCCAAATCGCTGACAGCTACTGGAGTGATGAAAGTTACCTTGTGTAAAACATTACTGAGCACAATCATTTTTTTTTTTTTTTAGTTAATTACAGCGCAACTGAAAATGGTATTTCTTATATAGGATGTACACACATGATTGAACACATTTAAAGGTAAAGATTAAATAAGAAAAACAAAACACTGGTACAACTAAGATTTCTACCTTGATGATAAATTGGGTTAGTTTTGACCCAATCTCTTGGGAGAATACTTCACCTTACTGAGATTTACCTATTCTAGTATCATACAGAAGTTCCGAGGATACTTTAAACAGTCTTTATAAAAAATAACATCATCTGTTCAAATCCAGCTTAGAGTGACAAACTACTATCATGAATTTCAACAGTTTTATTCAGTTTTATTCACTGCCAAAGATATATCATTTCACATCCACACCCAATGTTTCAATATGATTTCAAGATACTAAGTACCTCCTTTTTTTAAACAGCATTACACTATAGTCAATATTGAATTGTTTTTAAAAACTTGATGGCTCATGGTTGTGCACTGAATTAGCAATAGTAGACAGCTATATACACATATATAGCAGCAATAACAGAATCAATCCCCAAAAAGCTTCTGTAGTTGTGCACTCCAATATAAATCCCTAAACATTAATTTTAACTGTTATTTTTGGAAGAGTAAAGACAAAAATGGAAGATGAGGATAAAAAAACCTCACTGTGCTTCTTAATGAAAATTTAAGAGGATCTGAATGCTGAAAAGCCATATTAACAATGAAGTAGCGGATAGGTTTTACATACTTTTAATAGGATGCTAGATCAGACAACAAAGCAAACAGGTTAATTAGTTATACCACAGAATCCTTTATGTGGGGAATAGAACTCTTTGAATTGTGTCTTGCAGAAGAACGGATTAAACCTCCACAAAACTGCACAGCCTTGACCTAAGGAATCAGACCTAGTCAGGTTCGTATTAAAGAAGCAACAATACCTGATTCCTTTCTCATTCTTGTGGTTATCTCCTATAGTAACAGGTAACACAGCAAGTTACTATAAAATGAACAATAAACCTTGGGAAGCCTCACAATGAAGTTAAGACACCTGCACCAGAGCCACCATGACACATTACATAAATATGAAAGCTGAAGTACACACATGACTCAAGTTACAGTTTCTACAAATTTTGAAACAATAGAACACTTAGGTTCTATCCTGATGCATCTAACAATGAATGCTAATATCTATAAAACAAGCCCCCACCCATTTACAAAGGGGAAAAAAAAAAAAAAAAAAAGAGGCAGCACTCTTGACAGTGGTGGTGGTGATAAAAAGTACAGACAGTTGCTGAACAAATATTTTCAGTTAAACTGCAAAAAATAGCACACTTTTCTGCCACAAATGCTGAAAGTTTGTGATTCTGAGAAAAGAGAAATACGAAAACCTGGTTAATGTTGATTAATCACCCTTTTTCTGAACGTGGAGACTACAGTAAAAAGGCAGAAATTTGATTCCAAAAGTTATTAATTACACTTAAAATATGTTTAAAATTTCACATATGTGGTGTTTCTACTATCTATATATTTTCACAAGCATCCTACCAAAGCAAATGAGTATCCTGTCCAAGTTTGTGTACTTCTGCAGCAAAAAAATGAACCTTACCCATTGATTTCTCTTCAGATTTCAGTGCTTCTGTAGTTTTGTGGTGCACTTCAGCTGTGGAGTCTGTTACCTTGGACTCTGAGCTTTTGGAGCTGGTTTGCTTCGATCCTTCTGCCTCTGAAGATTTTTGGGATAATTGTAGCTGGCTTGTAAATTTTTCATGCTACATGACATTCAATAGAGAAAAACACACCCTCAAAGAGTGAAAAAAATCCACTATGTACCAATAACTACACAATGACAGAAGATATCGAGGAACTGCATGTTGTTACCTTAAGTGCTTCTTCAGGAACTCTCATCTCTCCCCTGACAACAGTAAAAAGATTAGTATGTAGGAAATACTAAGGAAAACACTGGAAAGATTTCTCAATTCACAAGAGGATTTTACACAAAAGCAACACTTGTGCAGCCTATTCTGCTATTTGAATGGTGACATGTTCTACAAATATGGCACTGTTAGCACTAGCATGCACAATGATACTCAAAGCAAATGCACAATTATTTATTATTTATTACAATTATTTGGTAGTTTGCTGAGTAATTAGTTGTACTCTTCTCTACTTGTATACAATCTCATATGAAACAAATATTTGTGTATTTGCCTCAAAGAGAAGTAATGTTTCTTAGCAACACAGAAGTTAACATGTTAAGTTTTAAATAGTAATTGGAAGTTGAGGTTTCTTGAAATGGGAAACATTGAAAAATACTTTATCAATAGTTCTGACTAAGGTACAGTATTCTAAACCCCATCATTTTCTCTAACATAGGTATTTTTGTAGTAAGGAGAGAAATAAATATTTCAAAGTTGCTTCTCAAATAGATTGAGCGCCCTTCATTTAACACAACCATACTTTTAGCAAGAAATACGTGTCAGGGCATTGTACATTTTTATGATAAGGATATCATATCCAAATCTCAATTTATCTTCTAACTTCAGAGTGATGTACGTCTGTTCTGGAATCCTCACATCATTCACAAATGTCTACAGAAATAAATGAGGACAGAGATACTGTTAATTTCAAAATAATAAAATGACAAATCACTTAACTGATTTTATAAGAAAGCTTTCAGCACCGCAAATTTTCTACTGGTGATTCACTGGGGAATTAAACTATAAGCTCAAATTGCAACCTACTTCACAAAATATTTCAAAAGAAAAGTTAAACACCAGACGCTAACCAGGCTGCTGACATCCCACTGGCCTTGAAGAGTTTCTCAAAACTTTAATATTGTTAGCAGTATTTGTCGAATTGTTGTTTAATGTTCCCTCAAATTAGCACCTCCACTCATTATTCTTCTTGTAGTTTGCTTTTTCAATCCCAATTAGCTGTCAGAAATGATTTATCATCACGTTTGTACAGCATTTAATATTGGGTGTGAGAGTTCTGAGGTAGCTTATCATTTCTAAACATTGTCAAAGGACTTAAAGGAATAATGGACCAAGTTAGCATATCCAAGAGACCCCAAACAGCAGTAATAAAGAATGGAGTATATTGCAACTCTTGAAAGAGTTTGTAAGCACAAATATTATTGTATCAGGTAGCAGCAAAGCAGAGCTAATTCCATAGGGTTGACAATACCTTTTGAAAATTCAGTCACAGTACAAGAAGTAAACCCTTCCTCCTTGAAACCACTGTTGGAAACATAGTTGGAGAAATCAGACAAACGTTCAGTGATTTGGAGAAGGATTTATGTACCTTAAAAGTTTGCCCAATTTGCCAGCCAAATCAGTTGGCTGTTAGAGGCAGTACATGTTACCAATCACACCAATTTCAAGGTCCAGGCTCAACCTAACAGCAAAAAATAACAAGGAATTTGCAAAAACATGCTGGTATACATTTCAAGAGAGCCTGAGATATATACAATGACTAATTACAGAGGCAGCAAGGAGGAAGAAATTATACACATTCAAGTCAAAATAGATCTCAGATGTAACTTGAAAGAGCTGGAAAACAATTTAATCTCTGTGGGGGAAAAAAAATAAATGAACATAAATAGAGCTTGAAGTTAGATTATTTAAGCCCTAAAGAAAATTCTAGAAATTCATCATAAAATTCTAGAATAGACATAAGCCCTTATAAGAACCAGGGGGGAAAAAACTTTATTCCTTCATTGGAACTGATCGACTTTATTAAAAACTGATTTACAGTCTTAGGAAGGCAGGCTGTCAGTGTCAAGCAAATTGCCCAGGTTACGAACATCAGAAAGACTTGAGTTTGCATGTGGTGACTTCAGATACCAAAAGCCAAGGAAGATTACACACTAAGGTAAGAGCGAAGGTCAGAAACTGAGAGTGTTGTTCTCACAACTTGACCTTTTGCTGTTGGAGAGGATTCTTAAACCTTCAGGTAAAGACTTCTCCCAGGACCTGCCACCTCCCAATGACAGCTCTTCAAATTGACCCTTTGGTCATCCTGAGTCATAGGACTGCTCTTAGAACTCTACAAATTAGGCTGAATGTCTAACTGTGAAGTGTTTCTTACACTGAATTTGTTACCTTCAGAGAAAACTGTATATTGTGTCAGTATCTTCTGAATTCAGCCAGTAACAGAGAAATATATAGGGGTGAAGACATGTTTTGTCTGGCAGAATAGAATATTAAGTTCTCGATTACAAAAACTAGAGATAAGGCTACAAAGGAAAAAGAAAACAGTAAATGAAACTATGCATATTATTTATGAGACTTTCAGAGCTACAGATCCCTGAAGAATCTTTCTACAGCATGAGCTGACAACAGACTTCTGCATCACGTTTTGCCTTAAACAATTCCTCAACGATCAGTTCAAATGTGCATTAAGAAGCTACAATTCACACTCTATGTTCCTCTTCCCTGCATTCTCCCTTGGGTTTCTTGAAATCTTCCCTCTCCTTCTACCTGAAAAAAACGTAACAGCTGGACTTAGGAGAATGTAGTATCTTCCTTGTAAGAAATATGAATAATCATCTATATGGGAAAAGGCTCTTGTTCCTTGGTGTTACTTCCTTCATCTTCTTTTAAAATCCAAAATGAAGCCTTAATTTAGGGCAAATTCAGGGCAAATAAAATATTTATGGATTAGCTGGTATGAAATGTTGCATTATTTTATGAATTATTTATCAGTTGTATAATTTCCCATACCTTAAAATATTTACAGCTTGTTGATAATTTTTACTTTTCATAACAACATATTAATACCATCGATAGTTTAAATATCCAGGGTGCCTTTCTGAAAGACATTTACTGTCGGTCTGTGCCAGTTTTGAGGACTCAGAATATTGTAACCCCACAGGATCATCCTACTTCAAACTTAAGAATTCTACAACAACATGTACAAGTTTCTAAGGAACGCAGCAGCTGAAAGCACTTTGAAGTGAGGGGTGCACAAACACAAGCAAATAAACTTGAATGATTAAATAAGCAAAGAATCTGAATCTTTGAATGCTTGTGCTGCTCATCTAAATCTAGTAATAGATGAAGTCTGGAAAGACAGAAACAATGTCTTTCCCCAAAATAGTAAAGGGATCTTCTGTTTCACTTTCTTTTTCTAAATGAAAACAATTTTTATTTCATTATTTAAAAAATTGCTCACCTACTTCATAGAAAATATCTTCCATGAGAAATAAGAATTAAAGGTACAACTATTTACTGGTTTGCAAGCATGATACTTTGAATGGTGCTTAATGCATATTTATCCCATTTCAACATTGTGAAAGTCCAGAACAAAAACCCATGTGAAAAATAGCCTCATAGCAGCTTGAATTTTAGTCAGTCACCAAAATTTAAGACCACCTTGCAGACACGTATGTATATATGTACATATACATTTTTCCTCCCAGCTCAGAGTTCTGAAATTCACGTGCATGAAGTATACTCAACCCAAAAAACTCTGAAGGCAGTGTGTGCAGTCTACAGACATCCTTGTGACTGACCTGATGGCATAAAACAACCAAGCCTCAGTTGCTTTGCCACTGCAGTTTATACGCAACTCCTAGAAAAGTCTTAAAATGTAACATGTCATATGAAACTATTTTGCTCATAACTTTGCATTTTTCTTATATTAGTTTGTAATAACTTGACACACACTATTCATAGACATTCAGAGAAAAATTATACTGAAAAATAAATGCAAATATAGAATTAAATAGGTTTACATACAACATGGTTAAGTATGCATACTTAAACTTTTTTCACATATGAAGTAGTTTAATGTTTTCTCTACGAAAAAGAGAGAAAAAAGCAATAGCATATGAAATAAAAATCCATTTCTTAATTAGATGTTTTAGAGATTTTTTTTTTTACAATATAATCACTATTTTTTCCCCCTATATTTCTGAAATACCAAAGAATAACATACTCCTTTTCATTCGAGTTTTTTCCTACTGCCAACAGCCTCTTATTAATGGAATTTACAGCAGCCCTTTAAATCAGAGAAGCACAGAATGGTAGGAGGTGTAAGGGTTCTCTGGAGAACATCTAGTCCAACCCCCCTGCTAAAGCAGTTTCAAATAAGCAGTGGAAACCCCTCACAAAAACTACATTTTCCTTTCAAATGTTCCCCCATTTCCAATCTTGCATTAAAAAGATATTAAAGTACACTTGTTAAATCATACTCTCCTTGCTCAAAAAACCCCCAAAACAAACCTGTGAAAGACTATGGGGAGCTATCATCCATCTCTGATGTTAACTTACCCCATTCAAGCTGCCCAAATCCTTCACCAAGTGTTCATCCGTAGAGGCATCATAGTTAAGCACAGCATGTTGCTTGTCCACACTTCGTGACTAAAATATATATAAGGAAAATATATAAGACAAGGTATTTCAAAATCAGATTAAGAAATAACCATTAATGCTATCTTGAAGTAGCAGGATTATTTTCTTTCTATATAGCACACTTATTCAAATTATCTAAAAAGGTTATTCCCACAAATGAAAAACCTCAGTCTCTAATCATACCGAGGTCTGGCCCTGGGTGCCCATAGCTGAATCCTAAAATGAATTCAGAAGAATTATTTTCTTAATTTTTCCCCAAATGTGATTATAAGTCAAATCCATCCATATTTTATCCAGAATTTTTTTTTTCCACTTCACCATAGTATCACTGATGTTTAATCTAACATCGTCAACTTCACAGGTATTTCTCTTTCTCTCTCCTTAACTACATGCATCTTTCAAAACATGAATATGATTCAGTGGTATTGCTGTTCTCTCTGAAACACCCTGTTTCCTGTCATGCATCAGTAAATGCTCCATTATGTCGCCTGGGATACTTACCATAGTATACAAGCATTCAAATTGTTTCTCCTTGATCTCAATTTCCTAAACAAATTCGCTATAGCATCTTCACTAAATGTCTGAGCTGCTCCTGAAATAATATTCCCATCAGTTCTGACTTTCTTTATCAGTCCTTCCTTAAGCACTTCAGCATTTATGTATTTAATTAACTCTTTACTTCACATTGAAGTATCGACCCATAAATAAGTAACAATCCTTGTTACTATTTCCCCTGAGAACACCGTCTCCCTAACAGCTAAGTCCCTTCTTTTAGCACTTGCCCATGGCCAAGTGTTTGCAGTCTGAGGTGATGACTGCAAGCAAGGAGGAGGTGGGGCTGGATGTATGGTTCCTTCACACATACAGCACCCTGACATCTAGAAGAGTTCCCAGCTGGATGGAGCCCACAGCTCATCTTCCCCAGCTGTGCACACTTGATCCCAGTCTGCTGGTTATTCTGCTAGTGCAATGTCCTGCACTAGTGTGACTGCAGAGCAGCAAACGTCTTCCAACAGCATTCTTTCCAGTTTTGGGTTTGCATCTTCTAGCCTTGCTACTCAACTCATTGACAGGACTACATAGCACTGAGAATGCTAAGTTTCTGCCTTTTGCTTCTGTGCTTATTTCTGTACTAGCACCTGCAGTCTGTCAGTTCTAGAAGTCCCAGGTTATCAGTGTATTAGCCTTTTTCAAGGCATCAGAACACATAATCATGACTCCTAAGGAAATACTTTCTCTTCTCAGAATCCCATATTTATTATCTCATTCCTTCTCCATTTCTTGAGAGCTTGCTGCTGGTTGTTTCTTCCTTCTTTTCAACTTACTTCCTTATTCTTCCTTTCCATGCTATCTTTAGAGTGCTTTGCTTTCTCCTCAAAGAAGTGACATCAGTCCTCTTCTGCTTATACTTACACTATGCTATTTTTAGACTTTTCATTTCAGACATTTTGCTCTGCAGTCTTGAGGCATATAGGGGTTGGTGAGGTGGGGGGAGGACAGGATATAAAGGGGGAGGAGAGAATTAAGGAAGAGACAGACAAAAGAACAACAAGGTCCATGCCAAAAAAAGCTGCACTACTATACTACATCAGTTAAGTGTTCTTAATGGTAGATGAAGAAATACACCAGTGTAGTTCATTTTCTACTAACTTAGTAGCCTTTTGTCAACTGAAAACAAGCTACCTCAGTAAAATCAAATTCACTGATGTGGGTGTTCTGTTGAGCCTACAATGTCAAGCAGAGATTACACTTTTCAAAACGCAAGTAATGTAGCAACACAAGCACAAAAATTACCCTATCTTTACCTAGGTTACAGGAAAAAATTTCTGAATTTCTTTCAATTTTGTTATTCAAATACATATTGTATTAGCAATCAATTATTTTATTATCTTTATGTGCTACTTCCTATTAAAAATAAATTAAAATTGAAAGATGCAAAAAGATCCTTAAAGCTTCATGATCTTTTGTCACAACTTCTGAAATGGTAAGAATGATTACTCAAGTCTGTGGGTTTTAGAGAAACATCTGAAATTCTGCAGAACATTAAGGTTCTCCTCAGGCTCAGATTACTTACAAGTAATTTGGCACATTTTTATTCATTGCAGATAATCTTTACAGGTGCAAAGACTGAAAATATTTCAAATGACATTTTTCCTTCTGATTTGTTATTGCAGCCTTCCATTCAAATTTAAGTACTATCAAAATTACTTTTTGTAAGATTGTGGTGCTCTGGCTGGCAGCTAAGTACCACACAGCCGCTCCCTCCCTCCCTCTTCCCCCAGCGGGATGGGGGATAGAACAGGAAGAGGAAAAGCAAGAAAACTCATGGGTCAAGTTAAAGATAGTTTCATCAGTGAAGGGAAGAGGAAGAATAAAGAAGAAATAAAACAAATCAAGTGATGCAAAGGCAATCACTCACCATCTCCCTCAAGCAGACCAATGCCCAGCCAGTCTTTGAGCAGTGGTTATCTTCCCCAGAGCCCTCTCCCTCAGTTTTCATTGCTGAGGATGACATTTCAGGGCAGGGAATATCCCTCTGGTCAGTCTGGGTCAGCTGTCCTGGTTATGTTCCCTCTCAACTTCTTGTGCACCCCCATAGTCACGTGTGTGTGTGAGGAGCAGAGTGAGAAAGACAGAATGCCTTGAAACTGTGCACACACTGTTCAGCAGCAGCTAAAATACCGGTGTGTTATCGACAGTGTTTTGGTTACAAATCCAAAACATAGTAAGATAAAGGCTTCTATAAAGAAAATTAACTCCAACCCAGCCACACCCAGTACAAAGATTTATACATGACTGCAGAAATAATAATAATAAAAAAAAATAATCACAGAATAACTGTGCTAAGAGCTGTATAAAGGTCCATCCTCAGTTAAAATAAATTTGTAACTGGCATTATTTTTAGACAAAGACTCTTCAATCCAATCTAGAGTACTAAGAAAATATTCAGAATACAGAAAATAAAGAGCATTGTTCTTTGGAAATAATTTTGATATTATGAATAATTTAGATTTTTTTTTCACCTTGAAGATGATTTTCCCATCAACATTCAAAAATGTTTTCTAAACGTGATGGTGAAAGAAGGGGAAAATGTAGTATTTATCCACAAGCAGGGCGATACATTGGACGAGCTAACTAAATACAAAGACTGCACGTGAAGATGATTTTCCCATCAACATTCAAAAATGTTTTCTAAACGTGATGGTGAAAGAAGGGGAAAATGTATTTATCCACAAGCAGGGTGATACATTGGACCAGCTAACTAAATACAAGGACTGCACGCTATGTTTGAGCATATTTACAAGATAACACATTTAAATCAAATCTGTATTCCCAGACATGAACAAAACCTCTGAGAACAACAGCGGTAAGGTACAGATCTGATGTCTAATCCTATCAAGCACGCAACAGAATGCTTTTTAATAAGGCTTTTATAACATGTTTTCTGTCAAGTGATTATGAATACAAGTATTAAAATCTGCTTTCTTTATCACACATTGTCCACATGCTTTGCAGTAAGAGAACAACCAAGTTACCAAGAGTGGAAAGGGAGGTCCTACACAAAGAGCTATACATACAGAACAAGAACACATTATTAGCTTCTCTTTTGGTGGGTTCCTCCCCCTTCAGCAGTATGTGGTGTTACAGTCATGCTGGCATGTAGACATAACAGCAGACTAAAGAGAATATTCTTGAAAATCACCAGGCCCCTTGATTCTTTTTATTGCCTCTGAAGTCAATACACAACAAGCAACACTTGTAAAAGACTGGAACCTACTGACAACCTTAATTGAAGAAGGAGCTACTTTTGAAGGTGATGATGACTGAATTGTTGCAACATAAAATAAAAGCTTGAATATCCAGCTTCACTCTAAAGACTAATCAGCCATGGACAGAAGATGGCATAGGGGAGAGAGAAGGAAGAAGAGACTCCCTTATTGAGAGATAACAACACATTACAACAAGCTAGTGGTAAAATAAAAAAGTTTTTTGATTATAATCTGTGCCGAAAGCAACAGGGTGTGTTTTTTTGGTTGCCCTTTTTTGTTTGTTTTTGGTTTGGGTGTTGGGGGAGCTTTGCGTTTGTTGTTCTGTTTGGGTTTTTTTCAGTACTTCCCTCATAAATTACCAAGACATCATACTTCCTGTCTTTAAAGAGAAGTTAAGAATATTTTCAACTACTTGCTAACAGTACAAAGTATTTCCATCACCAATAAAACCTTTGGATGCCTTCTGAGGTTGAGAGCCAAACGCAGTTTACTAGAGATTACATTCTGAGTAATACACATTAAACCAGGCTTCTAGACACTACATTTGCAAGTGCAATTCTAATTTAGCCATTAATGGCTGCATACATGCTCTTGGGAACAAAACATCCAAAAGAAAATATTTTACTGAATGGTAGGAAGGGTTGAGAATATTCATTTTGAAGTTCAATCTTC
Organism: Podiceps cristatus; assembly: GCA_000699545.1. Lineage (NCBI taxonomy): Eukaryota > Metazoa > Chordata > Aves > Podicipediformes > Podicipedidae > Podiceps > Podiceps cristatus. The sequence goes on along the minus strand of KL269500.1, from coordinate 2,356 downwards.
TTAAGAGCTCTACAGTAAATGAGAACAAGAATTCAAGAAGCAACTCCCAAAATATTACCATTAACCATTGAAAAATATATATACTAGAAAGAAGCAGCTCAGAGGACTATGCAATATGGCTACATAACAGTACAGTTACACATCGCTAAGTGATCATCAAAGTTGTGGAAGCTACTGAAGCATCAAACTCTTTTGACTATGACTTGTATTTTTACAGTTCCACTGAAACCATTACGGAGACTGAGTCATTCAACTTCCTTAGAGATAAAGAAAAACTCTTCTCTACTAATTTCATTTGCCTTTGTACAACAAGATCAGGACATGGGGATAGAGTTACATCAAATCATGTGACTAAGTTGGATTACAAGTTGCAGAAAAAAGAAAGCTCTTTCCAAAAGCATCCAGTGCCCTTATCACCTTTTATGGAGTCTACTTACTTTACTGATCATATTGCAAAATCTATTTCATCTTCTATTCTTGCACTCTGTATGTGATTTATATGAAGAAAATGTGATCCTCTGTACGACTGATGGCAATATATTTAAACGAACTGTTTCTATGAACACAAAAGGTTAATCAAAACAATTGCTCCCTCAACATCTGGGGAATGTAATTTTCAAAAGGAATATAAAACTGGTTCATTAAGTTCATGATTTAAGCAGTTGCACATGGAAGGCTGATGCAATTACCTGTAACATCAGCTCACAGTCATCTCTTCCAACAAAAATCATTTCTCGTGGCAGCCTGTGGCGGGTGCCTCCACTGCTCACCAAAAACCAGGATGTTAAGCTCATTTTCTGCTTAGCTGATAAATCCTTGGCAAAGCTACGTCATCCTGCAGTGAGAAAGACAGACAGAGAAATTCATTTTAGCTATTTTTAGCTACAGCAAACACTGTGAGCAGAATACATAAAGCCTCTGAAAATACAGCACTCTCAATAGCATGTACTAAATCCAGCAATCACAGGAAGTGACAGGCTCCAGATTTACATAGTCTGAGGCTCTGCTTCATACAACTAGGCAAATTTAATTGGAGGTAAGCTTCTTCAAAATGAACAAGCAGCTAGTTAATACCAAAGTCATATGTCAAGTTGTCAGAAAGCTTTTAGCATTTGACCACTTATTATCAAGATAATTGCTACATTAATGCTTCACTATCACAACCAATAACCAATGTGGCAAACATTCACAAGAAACAGCAAGTAACTTGTATGTGTCATTACATCTTCTTGTGAAAAAAAAAAAAGTATATTTGGTTTTAAGCAAGCGAAAGCTTCAATTAAAGGAAGTTTTGCTTCTTATTTCTTAGATTTTTCTCAATAAAACTTGTGTCTTGGAAATTTAACAGAAAGTTTGACTGAAAGCAGTATTCCTATAAAACTTTACCCTAATTTTCCAAGAAACAATGTGACATACTGCATATTTACACAGAGAAAAAACAAAAAAAAAAACCAAACCAAAAAAACCAAAACCCAAACAAACCAACCAAACCACAACTATTTGAAATGTTGGAAAATACAGAAGAAAACAGAACTTGAAAACTGGATAAAATCTTTTATGGAAAACTTCTTCACATAATATGGCCTACTTGACACTGGATAAAACTATGATTACAAGCACTCTCTGGAGTAATTCAATGGTTGATACTTGGAAAAGCCTTTAAGTAGTATTGCAAAGCTCTCTTTAAGAAAAAGCAAGCCAAAGCAATCATTTAATTCATTCGTTACCACTCTGTATTCACTAAAAGCAATGCTAAAGAAAATAAAAAGCCATCAGTCTGAATTCCTCTCAGTACCAAATAGTTGGCATCTGTCTTCTCTTTTATTTCTATGTTATTTAGTGAAATTACGCAAGAGCAGCAAATGTACTGTAAGGAGACATAAACCTGTAGCTGATGAGCATAATCTGCATAATAACAAGAATGCAGCAAGGTTCTCAAAACCAAGACTAACATGTAAGCACTGAGTAAGAGGAGAACGCCCCATTAGGCAAACTACAATCAAGGAGAGACACAGCGAAGTATGAAAAATTGTAAGAGGACCGAGTTAAGTCAAAACTGCATCTGAAAATGACAAAACAGACACTTACAAAACAGTAAGTTGAAAGCATACCATGGCAGGTGCTAAGATGAACCCGCAGAGCTGTATACCCAGTTAAAAAAAAAAAAAAAAAGAGGCAATTTAAATGGAAGAAATTAGAAAGATTTAATGTGCTCAAGATCTACTTAATAAAAAAGTGAATATGTGTTTCAATAAAGTGTTCTCTTATACAGTGATACCAACAATAAGGTTATTTTATAGGTATATATACCAATATAGGTCTATTTCCAGCAGGTCAAGGGAGGTGATTCTGCCCC
>JMFS01059055.1:0-20672 GCA_000699545.1 Podiceps cristatus | reverse complement strand
TTTAGAGAGAAGGATGTGGTGGGGGACTGTAGACACAGGACACACCCTGCAGGATAACAGTCTACATACAGGTTTATGAAATTTGTAATACTTTTCTCCTTTGTAGCAGGGGTTATAATAGTAATGACAGACAGTACCACTGATGCATTTTGCATCAACACACAAAAATAGCATGTGATCCCCTCTTCTCTGCCTGTAAATGTTCTGATAGTGAAACTGGCTTGTTCAATATCAGATTGCCTTGACTATTCTCTCTCTCTCAAGAGTCCTAGACACAGTACTGTACAATGTGTGCTGCTGAAGTCTGATGATTTACAAATGAGAGTTGTGGAGCAATTCTCAGAGTCCTCTTCCAGGATTTGTGAGTACCTTGAAAGTGATCTCCTTCCCTTCGGGACCTGAAAGAAAAGCCAGTCTTTGGCAGACTCAGACTGTCTTCTAGTTTCTTGTTATGCATATTCGAGCTGCTGAGGGGGAAAGTTTCTCATATCTTCAGCTCTGCCTGATGGTCATCTGGAAGATAAAGCACAATGCAAACAAGGTGATTACAATGAGCTAGGGTTGGCCAAAGCTGTTCTCTTCCTGAATTTGTTCCAGCTCTTAGAGGAGGCATGCAAAACCTTGTCTTATTTTCCAGATTTGCTGTCACATCATCTCCACCTGCGCCTGAACACTGTATGCCAATTGTTCTTAGGTTTAGTGCATGCTGGTTCTTCTCTGGTAGGTCTAGACTCCTTTCAGCTGTTACAAAGGATATCTGACGGACATATGTATTTTCCCAGAGGGCTGTGTTCTCAGTATGGAGTTTAGCCAGGTCCCAGTCTCAGTCAATGACTCTAGTCCACGTAATTATGGATGATTTTATGAATTTGAAAAATAGGGAGAATCTCCTCTAGCCAGCTGTTTTTGCCATGTGTCTTCCTAAACATGAATAGTCTGTGTTATTCCTCCCTGTAATCCAAAAATTCCTAATATTCTGGTTGTGGATTCCCAATGTGAAAATAAAATGTATCTACATCCTTCATTGGGAGAGCTGTTTGAGCTGCAAGCCTGTTGACTTCTTTTTATGAACAGTAATAATAATAATGTTTTCTTCAAGAAGTAAGGGTAGAAATTTAAGCCAGGTTACTTCCTACTCAACCTTTTATCCTGGCAAAATTTCTCAAAATTCCTTCTTTGTTCAAGGTAAATCATTATTGCCAGGTAAGTCAAAATATTATTTTGCCTGAGTTTCTTTCAAAAATATGCTCTTGAAAAGCCAAGAGACTGCTTTCTGCTTTAGACCTTGAATGCCACCTTTTTAACAGACAAAAAGTTGTCATCTCTTGGAGCCCTTTTAAAATGTTGGAGCTGAAAGCAACTGAAGGATTCAGAGTACAATTTATGCTTTTGGGCCTGTGTGTGCAACGAAAGCTGTCATTAGGTCAAGCATGTTCTCCTGGTATTATGGAGACAAAAAAGGTCTTCACTGTTTTGGACACCTGGCGTTTGACACAAACAATTTGAAGAAGTAGTTGCGCAGTAGATGTAGAAGGAAACAAATACCCCTTACTAGGGACAGAGGTGCTGGAGGCCAACTTCATAGATGAGTTGCCTTGCTTACTTACATATAGGCAAGCTTGGTTTTCTTTTGCTTTCTCCCACTTGTATAAAATCTTGCTGTACTAAAAAATCATACTAAATGGAAGAATGCGATAATATTGTTAGCACTTCTAAATGCATTGTGTCTGTATGCTATCTCTAATCTTTCTTGTGATAAGGTGTCACAGTTTTGACTTTTGTATGCAAAATAGCTAATTAAAGACATGCTTTTCTTTTTTCCATTTGTATGCTAACATTTTCAGTTTTCACACTTACAGGTGTGACTGATTGTTTCTAACTTGTTGATGACAAACTCCAAACAACCCCTAATCTCCATAAATTTGTTTGTAGGGAGAATTATAAGAATAAATAGAAATTTTCTTGCTGCTGAAGTAAAACATTTTTGAGGTAAGTATAATGTACGTGTTATGACTGAAGTTTGCAGTACATTTTCTCCTGGGGTAAAATGTCTTCTGTCTCTGTATCTCTGATCTTGCCAGTACTCTTAGTGTTGTTCTGTTTTCACCTTCAGGATCAAAATATTGGAATTTGTCTTCTAAGACTGGTCTTTTCATACTGGATTCCCCTTCTTTTTTAATAGTCTGCCTGTCATCCCTGGGCTGTCAGTTATGGACACTGCGTGCTCCCACAGTCTGTATCTATGTTGTAGTCTCAGCTGTGATAACTATTGTAATTGAGGCTTTTGCATGTTCCTAAATCATTGCCAATACATTTTTAGAAATGACTGGTAACTGAGGGTGCCTATCTGGACATTTCTTTTAGAGGTGCTGGAATTATTGGTGCTGCAAGTGAGATACAATTGCTGAATCTGGACAGTCCAAATAAAGAAAAAAACCTCCCTGACTCTTACTGTCCAAAATAGGAGGGCAGCAATCATGCCACAGTCTGACTACAAGAATGTGGTTCTGCATCAGCCTTGGCTTCATTAGCTTTCTATCTAGTGCCAAATCTGAAGCAGAACTGTCTTCCTGTTTTCTGTGCTTTCTCATGAAATTGCTTCATCTTCTCTCACAGAACTCACAAACCCAGTCTCTACATTGCTAACTTTTTTTTAGCTGATTAAAAAAAAAAACAAAACACGCCTCTGGTTTCATGAAGCGCTCTGTTTCTGGAGTACAATATTGTACAATACACTTTCAATACCTTTCTGTCTTCTAGTAAGTTACTTTTTCTCTTTATTGTTCCTACAAAATACTGGGTGTTGAGGCCTGTAGTGTATAAGAATTTAGACATCCTGCTGATTTCAGTAGGTCTATTCAAATTAAAAAAAAAACTGAACACAAGAACAACTTCACTGGGTCAGACCAAAGGTTGGTCTGAATCCTCCTCTTGGCACTGACCAGCGTCAGAGTACAGGAAAAAATATGAGAAGATAGTAAGCATGTAGTCATATTGCCCCAAAATGCTGCCCCAGCCTCCAGTGATTCTCAGAGCAGGAACTCCTTAAGCCAAATGTAGCCTCTTTTCATTTAATTGTCCATGCTGGATTTTCTTCCATTAATTTTGTGATATCACTTTTTGTATCCCTATAAACTTTTAGCAACTTTTAGTTCTACAAATTAACTATATAGTGTGAAGCAATACTGTCTTGTATTGGTCTTCAACCTGATGCATCCTAGTTTTTATGTCAGCCTGGTTGTATACTCTCATCTATTTATCTTCTTCAGGCTGCAAAACCTGAGTGGTCTATCTGTCTATCTAGGTGCTATAGACTCCTGTATATACTTTCGTTCCTCATATATATATTCCATTCCATACCTGTGGTGAACATAAACATTTGTAAGTGATAAATAGGAATGATGGTGTTGGCATCTTGCTAGACTGAACAGCAAAGTAAATAAAATCTATGAATTGATTAAATGGCAGAATCCTGATAAACATTTTATATTTCTGGATTTTGAGCTAAATCTCTCTTTTTATTTGAATCTTTAAACTTTTGGTCATAGTTGAATTTGTAATACTTGAATTACAGGCAGTTTATCACTTCAGTGTTCAACAGCCAACAGATACATTGACATAGAAATCAGGTGGGCTGTCAGGATAATACAAATGCTGCTAAGTATTAATATTTTCTTATCTCTGACCTTTCCAGTCTGCCTGTCTACCTGACTGGGGTTACTCACCACTTACCACTCCTTTATCTCACTGATGGATTCAGCCATTACCCTTCCTTCTCTTAGCCCGCGAGTTAGTGCTCTTAGCCTGACACTGGTTAGTTTCTTGACTAAGCAGTTTGTTAATGTGTCACTCTCTTATCTTCATAAACTGTTCTTGTGACTATATGTGCATCAGTGTAAAGCAACTGGTAATATTTATTTCTGTAAGATAGAAGCTGTCTGAAAATTATGTTTATTACATGAGAAAATTAATGTGGGGGGAGGGGAACGCACTGTCTTTAAGGGATCTGCAGACAGGAAAATTAATTTGTCACGTAGACTGCAACAGAGTACGCACACAGATGCTATCAGGTGCTTGTGGAAGGATGCAAACTGCTTGACTCATTCGGTAATCCAGACCAGTCGTTGTATGTGAGTAAACTACAGCAAAGCCCCTCGGAGACAAATACCTTGTCTGTGTGATGGGGAATTACATACTGCAGCAAAAAAGTTCCCAAGAGGAAAACATGAATCTAGGAGAAAGAAAAAGAGGAAAATACAAAAAGGTATTAATTGGAAAGAAGTTTTTCCCTTGTTTTGGTTTGTTTTGGTTTGTTTTTTTAAAAGAACTTCACTTTTTAGAGACGTGGCAGAATGTTTTTAGACAGTTCTAACATATTTTATTCTTTTCTCATCTCTTGGCTGTTCATTCCTTTTTAATACATTTCTGTGTTCACCTTTTCCTTTCTACCTTACTCTGTACTCTTGTCATTCAGCCTTTGATTGCTTTATATTTACCTTTTCTTTGTTCGGATCAGTTATTGAAAGTAAGCCGCTACAATGAGATGTCTCATTAGCACTTTTGGAATCTTTCTTCTTGCCTCCCAGTTTCTGGTTATAGAAGCATGACAGTTATTGTGAAACCAATATAGTAAATAATGGAACCTGTATGTTTGTATATTTGATGAATATATAATATTCAGCTCCCAAAATTAAGGCAAGTGAAAAAGTTTTAGCATATAGATAAAAACCCGCTGTCTGCGGTTTAAACTTGCAAAGCTGCATACAGGCAGCTTCAGAACAGCCACCAGCAGAGGTGCCAACAACAGAATCAGATATCACTGCTGGGAAAAAATACATTCCTGGGTTTGACATCTGGGTCCTGCAGCTGGAGTGACTAGAAGAAGAAAGGGAAACAGTACAGACTGTCATCAAAAGGAGGCAGTGGTGCCAAGTGAGCATAGAAATTACATACAGATGCCACTTTTTTTTTTTTTTACTTGAGACAAATAGCTCAACTATATAAAAAATCAACAGCAACAACATCCGAAGATGTGCTTAGAAGTGCCTGATGGGTAAACGGGCATTGCTTTTTTTTAAATATAACTGACTTATAACTGGAGATATGAGATTTTGAAGTCGAGTTTATAGTTGGATACATTTTAATGTTTGAACAAATATGCTCAAAAGCATTTTCATGTATAAAAAGGCAAGGACAAACATGGAGTATTCCAAGTGTTTTCTGAGTAACTCATTGTTTTAGCTTTCCAGCCTGATACTTCACTTTGCAATATATCACTCTTGCTCAGCACATCAGTTAACCACACAGAGTCCACTGTAATGACTCTTCTGAAAAGCCCCAACTATCATCTGATGCAAAAATTAATCAGAATTACTTACGTAGCAATGGTAGTAGAAAAGAATAGAGAAAGTCAGTGTGCAAGAAACCCTGTATTAGTGTCCTGATCCAAAGCGTATTGATCCAGTGAGAGTCCAATGATTTTAGCAGGTGTTTGAATAAAGTTCTACTCTAATGTTCTTCATTTCTGTTTAAGAGGATGAGTGAGGGTGTGGTAACTGGGATGATTGGGTGTTATGAGATTTGCTACAGCAAAACATTGTACCTTAGTTCTGCCTTTTTTTTTAAGATTACAGGAAAGTGGTACTTTCATTGGACCATTCTGTTCTGTCTCAAAAGCTTGATTATTGTTCATTTTAGTGAAAACAAAAAAAAAAAGTTATAATAGGATTCATTTTGTGCGTATAATCTTCACTATACCTTGCTTTTACTTCCAAGTGATATATCATAGCTGAATTGGTAACAGTATTTGCCTGTATATAAACCCCCTGAAATTAGTTATTGGATGGTGTACTATCTTTCTTTTTTTTTGAGGTTAGACATAGTGTCATAAATTCTTTCATTTAGAATTTTTTGGGGTTGAAAATTTATTCTATTTTATGTTACTATGTCTCTTTTGTGTACATATTAGGCATGCTCTGCTTCCTGTCTTTCCTTCATTCAAAATATAACTTTCCTAGAACCATGTGATTTGAGCTTCTTAACAGAGAAATAATGTGTTTTCACAAATAAAATGGAAAAAAGTAATCCAGACTTTGAGGTGTTTTAAGAGTTGCTTGGCTGATGAATATGAATCATGTATATCCACTAACACATATATAGCGCTGTGTGATGCATAGTACCTGCTGTGAATACAAAAATTTTGTGTACCCTCTTTGTTGAGGAAACTGTACAGTAAGGGCAATAAGAAAACAGGAAATAACATAAAAACTCATTAGGGATGCTCTGACTAAAAAAAGTACTAGCAACAGCTTTAACTAGACTGTGACTGGAGAAGACACTAGATAATGCTATAGAAATAAAGGAGGAGGAGGAGGTGGAAGATTGTTTGGCTCTGAAATTTTGTAATGGGATGAAGAGCTACTTCTCTTTGAGATCCAAAAGTAATCTGTCTCAGAAATAGTTGAAAACCACCTGTGAAGTGTTAACTGTCTTGAAATAAATAAATGTTCTAAATTTATTGTACAGTGGAGACACGTCCATATACTGGAATCAGTTATAACCTGTTGATAACCTTGCCAGGAAAGCTGGATAGGGTTGCTCAGGATTTTCCCGTGTTTGCAGAGGTAGTCCCAGGAAAGTTGTAATGTCCTCAGCACTGCAGTTTTCTGTGTATCTGTACAGGTTGTACAGACTCCAGGAGCATCAAACTGGGCATCTTCTACAGCAATATGTCAACGTTAATTAATAAAACTGTGTCATTGCCATGGTATCTGATTTTAGAAACAGAGTAAGGTTTCTCTTTCTATTACCAGACCTTCAGCATCTGCAAAAAGATTCCAGGCTACTTTACTAAGAAGAGTAAATAGGAATGCTTATTTGGGGAATAAGCAATTGCATAGGTGGTTTCAAAATTCTGTCTGCTGAAGTACTTGAGGAAAGGTAATGTAGTTTGGTAGCTAAATATCTTCTTCACTGCAGGACGCTTTATGTAATATACTACAACTGAAAGGAAAAAAGCTTGAACCCAAATCAATGCTATACAAACAAGACCCTTTCTTGTTTAGCTTGTATTATAATTTGCTGTCTTGGTACTATCTGAAGCAGCATCAATAGGTCTTGCTACCATTTGGGAAACCTGTGTGTATTTCAGTCACACATTGTTCTTGCAGGATTTCCTTAGGCTAAGCTGCAGAAGTGAAAGAGCTCCATTTAAGAGAGTCTGTGAATAACTAGGAAATGAGCATCAAACTAGGCATTATCTGAAGATGTTTGTTAACATGCAGGATGTTCCTTAAGGCCTCTATCTTGAATGAGAAGAGTTTTTATTCAGGATTGCTTTTTGAAAAAGCAAGAGTTCTTTTGCATGCATGTCACTATGGGCCCTACTCAGGCAAAGAATGCTATTTGATGCTCTTGGCACATGTCTACTTTTCTAGTTTCCTTGGATATATTGCTATATGCAGCCTTATTTGGAAGAATATACCTTTTCAGTAGTGAGAATGGGCACAATTTACAATCTTGCATACTTGCCTATAAACTGCTCCTATTGCAAAGTTGTAACTTAAATCATAAATCAAAACTGGATCTCTACTGAGGGATCTCTAGAGGAAACAAATATTGTGGTGAGAAAGCTCTTCACTTTCACTAGAAGATCAACTGTGACCCCTTATCTTGATAAAATACTGTGTTTCGTAGCTAGCTGAGAACAAGGAAATAACTTTGTATAGGCAGTAGGCTCTGCTTTCTAGGGAGTGTTAGGCAAAATGATTTTTTATTATATAGTGGAATGACAAGCAGCTGGAGAAGCAATTTTTAGAAGGGTTCCAACCCAAATGTACAGCCATGGAGATAAATGAAATTGAAGTTTTCCTATCAAAAAGTAAAATTAGGACCCGAAGTATAATCAATTGGATTTGTGTGTGTATGCCTGTGTGCTTGCTTATATGAATGAAGAAGGCAAACGATACATTTTTCCAGAAAAATGATCTTACTTGAGGCCTTGCCTACAAAATTTATACCAATGAAACAAAATCTAGGTGGTTATACTGGTGTAATTTTCTGTAATATTGACAGAGTCTCAGAAACAGCTTAAGGGAAGAGAGAATTAACCTTTAGACTGTGAAATCCTTAAACTGTGAGAGCCATCCACTAAAAAGTTAAGAAGGCGTAAAGTGTAACCTTGTTAATTCAAAGACAAAAGGAATCCATTCATACATTCAGTCTTATGGGGTTTTTTGTATAAGCATTATCCTCATCTCTAGGGAAGCAAAGACTTAAAAGAATATACATGCTATATTCATGTTTATCTAATTAATTTATAGAGAAATTCCTAGCTCAGCAGATAGTTTTTGTATATCAAAGTCAAAGGTCCTAACATATGTCAGCCTTCTTACACAGATGTTATACATTTGATATCTAATAAATAATTAAACATTGGATTAAGCAAAGCTACACAGAATATAGATTTAGCCCATTTAATATTTGGAAAGCTACTTATTTTTGACAAAAAATAATTTAGATACAACAATGATTTTAATAAGGCAAGGTGAGTTTGTTGACAAGATTCACTTTGGAGACTATGTCAATTTATGTTAATTCAGTGCAAAATCACACTAGGCTATTGAATACATTAACTATTTTCCACTTTGTGCCCACTGACTTGTAAAGCTTGAATTATTAGCTTTTTACTTCTGGTGGTTTTATCAATTGCCTATTTTAGATGGAAGAAGATCTTTAAAAAATGTTGATACAGCATAATCTACCCAGTTACATGGTCTTCTCGGCTACTTTAAATTAGAGTGAAGCCATCATGTACTGTATATGAAGATACCTGCAGTGCAAAAACAATAGAAGTGTGACTGAAGTGTGGCTATGCCAGCATATGTGAACTAATTTATCATCCTTTCCAAGTAGTAAACAGTTAACTGTTTCTTTTCCATAAACCCTATCTATTGCAATATAATGGAACAAATACAAAGCATCTGGAAAGAAAATAATTATAATTAAATTAGTCTTTCCAATTAGAGAAAATGGTGGGCCTTTCCCTTGATTTAGAGTTGTAATAATCATTTGTAATCTGATTTAGAAGGGGCTTATGGTTGCATTCATAAAACTGGGAGACATTAGGATTGACGTGACCTCTTAGGTATCTAAACAAATTATAGGCCTACAGAGGTAAGAATATATCATTAAGTCCTGAGCTGACAGCATTTTTTATTTCTACTGACCTTTGGTTGGATTAAGTCCAGTCATCAGAAAATAATTCCATTTCAAGCAGCTGAGAGTTATTATCAGGTTTTGCTGATTCAGGATTAAGTGTACCTCAGTGGCTGAAGAGCTCATTAGGATGGAGAGCTCATTCATTTATGGAGTTTGTGAAAAGAGTAAGGAGGAAAACATGTTGTAGCTGTATTATTTCTGGTGTGGAGCTTGAATTAGTGGTGAATTAATATCCTCTAAACTCTGTTCTGTTAATGTGGTACAGAGTTCTGTAGTGTTCTAGACTCCACTGACTGACAGCTAGGTTTACCAGACAAATTTACATTTCTACAAAAGATAGGGACACTTAAATCTAAACATAAATCTTAAAAAGCTTTTGCTGATTTCTAGCAGATCTAAATACCTCAATAACTACTAGCGAACCGTTTCAGACTTGATGGTGCCAAATGGGAAGGTACTATCTGCCTAGAAGTCATAAACAAAGCACTTCTCAGCTTTTTTCAAAGGACAGTGCTTACTCCTATAGGTGCTTTTTTCAACTCACACTTAATCCTATACAAACCATTGAAGAGCGGGAGGAGGAGCCCTCCTGCAAAAACAATGATGTCCCTTGTCAAGGGACATCGGTGCAAAAGCTCGGGTTTCCTTGCAGTTCTCTCCTGGGAGGGTGCTTAGTGCCATGCTGTTGTATTTGATGGGGTGCTTTTGTCTTGCCAGTCCTTTGGAAAAATTTTTAACTTTGCATAAATAAATATTCACTGAGCGGTCAGGACAGTCAGGATGGATAAAGGGACAGGTAATCACAGCTGCTTCTCTGGCTGCATTGGTTTCTGAACGTGGTTAATGTCACCAAACAGTACCACTGTCAGCTCAGCCAGTGTAACCTCAGCATTTCGGGAGCATGTTCCAGTTCAGGTAGATGTACTTTCATTTTCTTTGCAGGGCATGGCTTACAGAGGGCATAATGGGCCCCAGTTTGGCCGGCAGCTGTAAGAGTACATGTAGAGTAAAGTGTGTGGTGCTAACAACAGGGGATATTAATGTGTGGTGCTAACAACAGGGGATATTAAAATAGATTACCTTTAGAAACTGCAAGTATTCTAAAGAGAGAGAAAAATCTTTGTTCTGATTTATAATTGTTACTGAAACCGGTGAATGAATGAACAGGATCTCTTTCAAACACCTGGGTAGCAGAGTGGTTCTTAAATATCACAAAGGATCTTGTATCCTTCATCTGTCACAGTTTTTGTTACAGAGTCTCCACAAAGTGCTTGATGAGGGGGCAAGTTTCTTAATATTCCTTCCATATTACCTTGAAGGAAGAAGTGAGAGTGAGTAGATTCAAGGATTCATGGCTGTATTGACTGTTTATTCCCTGTGCTGAAGTATGGTTAGACTGTTGGATTGCTGTACACTACACGGAATATTTACACAGTTGTCAGGCTCTCCCCTCCATTGTGGAGTATTAGGAGAGCCATGTAGCTCCACACATTCAGACTATACAGTTCTTTGGCTTCAATATAACTGGGCTGACTACAGTTCTTCAGGGGAACTAAGTTTGCACTGGGGGCAAGGATCTAATGTTTTTTCCTAAGCAGATTTCATACCAATAGGCAATTTCTCCTTTCCTGGTAGGTCAATTATAAGGAGAGAGTCACAGCATAATGAACTAAATGCTTTCCCTCTTTTTTAGTGGCTGTTAAATAGGATAAAATCTGCTCTGTACTTTTCAAGGATTCTGCTTTTAAAAATCATACAAACATCCATCACATTCAAAAAGACCCATGGACTATATATGTGAATGTAGATTCACAGTGTGTCTTAACAAATAGCTACATTAAATCTGATGAACAATGTAGGTTATCATCAAGAACATGATTAATCATGCTATTACAGACCTCTCTAGTTCAAAATACTGCTATTCGAGACCTCTTTCTTGAGCCGTGTTTCAGGGAAAAGTCCTCTGCAGGTCCATGGTCATGTAGTCAACAGGTAAATCACATTTTGGTTATGGAGGAAGCAGCACTCACTTCCCTTAAAGAGCATCTAGTCTCTCCATACCTTATTAACCTCTTGCCCTCTACCTGAGAACTGGTTTATGTTTGTTTAACAGATTGGCTGTTTACTTAAGGAAGTTTGACAAGATAGCTAAACCGGTCTACCAGCTTGCTGCTCCCAAAAGACAAGGTCCCACTTCTTTGCTCCCCCCACAGCTCCCGGGTGCGTGATTCCACCCCCAGTCTTGCAATTGCTCCGGTTCTTCGTGACTTTTTAGTGAGGCAATTCAGTTCACTATGCTGGCTGAAATCTATTCACTTTATTTTGTTGGTTCATTTTCTGTGGCTGGTGGGCTTCATCAATACAGGGAGTCAAATTAAGAGCTCATTGCTCCTGAAAGAAAAAGTATGTGTTACAACTTTTATTTTCTGAGCCATGTGCTTGACTGCTTTTTTTTTTTTTTTTTTTTTTATCTTGGATGTAGTCAGCCCTCTTTCTGAGCTGACTAACTTCATTTAAATGGTATAAAATAAATTAGAAAATAAATAGTTACTGTCTATCTATTTGGGTGATTAAGTCTGTTCAAAAGAAAGCATGACTGATCTCAACAGATAATACGCAGCCAGAGACAGGTCCACAGGACTAAGAATCGGAAAGTGTTGAAGAGATTAAATGAAAGGATTAGAAGAGGAAGAGAGGAAGGAAGGGAGCCAGGCTGAAGACCTTCCCAGCAGAGGAAGTTAGATTGCTTCAAATTCCTGTGAAACCCCAGTCTTCAGGAGCTGAACTGGCTTGCTGAGGAGTCACATGAGCAGCAGAGGTTGAGGGGTATGGATAGTTCAGAGTAAAGGAGAGAAGGAAGGGGACTGTGAGGTGTGAGACTATCCTTTTGGGAACTGCTGATTAGTAGATCAGCTCAGTTGCCTTGTGCCAGTGCATTATTAGTGCCCAGTTCTGTGCAGGATAGCGCTGTTAAAGAATCACCACAATGGGGTTGGGGAGAAAGAAAGCAAGCAAAGGGAGGGGGGCGGAGGGAGCGTGACCTGAAAGGCCATGGAAAGGAAGGTAGTAAATACTAAGGGGTAAGGGAGGGCAGGGACTCATTAAATCTACTTTGCTGTCAAGTTAAATCTAACATGAAACCATGTCCTTGTACAATAAGGGCATGGTCCCTTTTATTCATGTTAGAGAGCCTAGCTTCTCTTACCAAGGCATTCCGGTACTGAGTTCCAAGGCTGCACTTAACACTTGTGTAAGAGATGTAATTCCTCTCCCAAAGAGCAGGAATAATAGATTTCAGGCTTGCAGGGAACCCAATATTGACAAGACACATCTATTGCTGTCACATTAAAACATGTCTATTAAAAACCAGAATTGTTCTCTTACTTTCCTCGGATTCTAGAGACAGAGTTGATCTGTGAAAACTGAGGTCCCAGTTTCATTTTCTACTATCAAACATACCAGCATTTCTCTCTTTGGTGAACTCATGTAGATAGGCTTGGCAGAATGAGTGTTTTTAAAGATATTTCAACTATTAGATATTTTCCCCAAGGAAAAGAAAGCAAATATTAGCCTAAGAGGGGACAGTATTGAATAGGAGTAACCATAAGAAAGGTGACAAGTGGGATGCCCTGTAAAAGGTTGAGTAGTTGTGAAAAGAGAATTAAGGAAAGATGATCTATTTGAACTTTTCAGGTTTATTTTGTAAGGTACCTGTTGAGGAGTGTTGTGCTCACCTTTGGCAAGGTGATACGTCAGGAGTATTACCAGTGATAATTACAGCTGTCCAGTCTTATTGTAGCCTTGCAGAGTGCATCGGTAGTAAGAGCAAATTTATGGACAGCCCGTGTTCTCGTAGCTGTGTTGGCGTCAGTGATGACGCTGACATGCAGGTAAGGGGCCCCCTCAGCCTCTCTTATCCAGACCTCTCTGGGAGATCTGTCCCATTATAGAGTGTTGAGTAAGTAATCAAATCTGTGCTGTGATTGCACTTTAAGAAACTTGAGAATAAAACCAACCTTTGAGTTTAAACTTTTCATATGATACAGAAGTAATTTATCTTTTGACTAAAGAAAAGCAGATGTTGGAAAGGAGATGCACATGAGAAGACATAGAAACCGTTGCAAAGGCTGTATTTTTTTATTTGATCAGTCTCTCTTTACTTTTTCTAACTTGTCCAGGATATTGTGTGTAGTCTTAACAGAACAGAGCCATTAAAAATTCTATAAAGGAATATTTTAAAGGAAAAGTTAAGTAGAATAGAAGCTGTGAGAAAAGGATAGTAGATGCTGTTGTTGCATCAACAGCAAAAAAAAAAAAAAAAATCCAAACCAAAACCAAAAGAAAACAGAAGCCAAAGAACTCTTCACAATGTAACCCTTCAAAAAATCCCTCATAATTTCTACTTATTTTGACATGTTTGTGTGGTCAGAATCTGTTCCGGGTGTGAATTCCAAAACATAAGGATATTTTAAATGTTGACCTACTTCTTTCAAAGAGCGTGCCACTGAAGACAAATTACTGTCAGACTGTTGATAGCTGGGTATGCAAAGCTTGCAAGAGAAAACCATTTTTCTGAAAATTTATTTCTGTTATGTTCAGCAGAACAATTCCACCTGCTCCATACTGAAAGATTTAATTTCTTGTAGATCTCTGACTGCAGCTAAAATCAGAGGAAGTTGTAATCTTCATTGTAATTGATTTGGGCTATAAGGTTATACATTTTAGGAAGCATAATTCTTTAGGTACCCTGCTGTCTCTGAATTCAGTGGGAGTTTGTCACCGAAGCCGCCTGTCCTTTTAAGAAAATAGTGATTTTAATCAATACCTACTATAGCTGTAATGAATCCTGACTCCTCCGAAGTCTAGCAGCTGTGCTGGAGCCTGGATCACAATTGAAAATGGTGCTTATAATCTACATCGTTATATATATGTAGATATATTTATGTTCAAAATATATATAAATAAACAGAAATTATAATCAACTGTATAATCAATGTTTTCAAAAACCATAAGCATAGCATTGTTTTATTGTATGTCCTGTTAGAACTGGAATGGTGGGAAGATAGTAACAGAGTGGATGCTAAAGCAAATGATCTTTAAACTTCATCCTGTTAAAGATTAAAGATTTTCAGTGAAAATTAAGAGAGTGACAGAAAATTTGTGGACTAAAGAGAAAAAAAAAAAAAAAAAAAAAGAAATTTATGCCTTCTTTATAAGAAATAATCCCACTGCTCATGTGATTTCAATTGACACGTGATTTATGGCTGTGAAAAAGAGTCTGTGTAGCTCTTTCAAAACATGAAGTGAGGGAGTGGCATCCTTTGAGCAAAAACTCTGGTGCCCTATCTGCTCAAGTGTTTCCTAAGTTTCAGCACTATGAGAATATGAGAATACTCCATTGTTAGGGGATTTTGGAGGCATGCCTGGATTGAGGAAGTACTTCCTCATCATGCTGTTTCCTTTCCCAAACAATATAAAAAATGGCCTTTTCAACTAAACATCTAGAGGTGGCCACTTTGTACATTGTCCAACTAGAGCTCAACCATCATAAGATAAACCATTCACTTGTATGAATGGCTCCATGTTATTATTGCTACTTCCTTTTGATTTTCATGGTGATTTTGTTTTGATTTATGTATATGCATAGAAGTTGAACCCCCTGCATAACGATTGTGTCATAAGACTAGCCAAGAAAAACCAAGAAACTCCACCTTACTCACCGCTCTCTATAGCCTGCATCCACTAGCTCTGACACCCTCACTACCACCGCTCCTCTTCTCACATGCTCCTCTAATGTGGACTCTGAACAACCTGATTAGACAGAGTAAAAATACACCATGCAAATAACGGATTACAGTGTAATTTTATCCCACTGCTTTAAGTATTCTAACTTTACTTCCAAACAGCATTTCAAAGGAAGCAAAAGTAAGTTCACGTCCATGTTCTGTTCTTGGTTTAGCCTTGCATGATCCAAAGGATTTCTAACTAATCTTAAGCACTCAAAATGTGTGCATTTTAGTATTAGGTGAATATCCATGTTTTAGTCCAACATTGCTGTTAGCACATTGTAACAGCCATGGCAAAATACTTAGTGCCTGAATTCCATGGAAAGAGTCTTTGTAAAGACATTATAAATCTTTTAAATTACCATGTAACATTTTTAACTGGTTTCTAACCAATGCTCACTGGTACTCACATTTGTTTTCTGTTCTGTATCTTGACTTGCATATTTAAAATTACTTGAGTACATCTATTATTTTATGACATCAAGAAAATGCTGGGACTATGCATTGTGCATGTCTTAAAGAATGTCATTATGATTATTCTGTATTCTAGAGAGGAATATTTTGGGAAAAGGCTTGGAAAGTCTCTTTGAAGACCCTGGAAAGTTCTTGATGTATGTAGACTTGTATAAATAACAAAATTAGGTCTATTCACCTTTGTCAGTGAATTTACACTTTGAGAAATGCATTCACTGGGACTGCTTTTGATTTACAAAGACATAAAAAAGTCACAGGCAAAACAAAAATCAGCTTAAAGGTGATTTTATTTTAAAAGGGAATAAATTAATATTTTTTACCAACATGGTATATTCGGAATAGCTCAGTGGCTTTGAGAAAAATTTACCTGATTTGCTCTGACTTACTCAGAGGTAAAAGGATAGAACTGGATTCATAATTTCTCACTATGTTTCCTCATGAGAACATCATTCAGTTTGCAAATATTTGCTCGGTAAACAGTAGAAATGTATGCTATATTCCTATTTATAGATATATGAAGTTATTTTAAAAAAATACATATGGCTTTTGACTAATTTTCCTTACTGGAGCAAAACCCCACGATTTTGCAACTTCTTTTCAAGATATTATTTCGTCAATAGTTTCACTAATTCTACTGAAAACAATAGCGGTTTTATAAAACTCATATAGGTCTCATGCCTCTGAGGCATGGTTATGTTTTAATTTGCTAATTTATTTTCTACACAGATGCTTTCTATTGTTTGTTTAGTGTCCTTTTAGTGGTCTTTGGCAGTAACACAGACTGCTGTGTTTATTCTGTCCTGCACCCTCTTTCCTGCTTACTCTCTGCTTGAGGTAACAGTTGGCTGACAGAAGTATAATGAGAATAATCTAAGTTAATGCTGGAGGGCTCTAAACATAGCCTCAACAAATAAGCAGCAATGTGTTGATAGCCAGTAAGTATTTTATAAGTGCAATTAAATCACAGTGATTGATTGGTCTGGGGTGAAAATCAGAATCATTTAGAACAACAAATTCTTCACTGGGAAACCCTCACTAAGTTAAGAAAACAAACAAACGAACAAAAATAAACTATTTAAGATGTTCTGCTCCTATACCACGTTTTCCTCATTTCTCAACTCTCTTAATGATGAACAAATTGATGGAAGTGAGACCTTTTGTTTCTTGATAATGCATTTTTTGTCATTAATTTGTTATGTAGAGTGTAGCTATACACTTGTTAGCTGATCTAAAACTTTAATTGCTGAAAGGGGGGACCTACTTCCTTTTATCTCACTTTTCTCTCCCTATGCCTGGCTCCATGTTACGGGCTCTTGCACTGTTGCAGTGCTTGTTGGAGTCCTCATGGAGCTCATTCACTAAATTGCTAAATTTTTTTTTTTTTTCTTTTTTTCTGCCAGGTAAGTTTTGTGCTGGTTCAGCAAACTGAATCAGCTCAACATGGAAGCAGATCATAGAATCATAGAAAGGTCTGGGTTGGAAGGGACCCCAAGGATCACAGAGTTCCAACCCCCCTGCCACAGGCAGGGACACCAACCTCCAGGCCTGGATCTACACAAGGTTGCCCAGGGCCCCGTCCAACCTGGCCTTGAACACCTCCAGGCATGGGGCACCCACCACCTCTCTGGGCAGCCTGTTCAAATGACTACTACTGTCATTGCAAGGGAGAAAGTGTGCAGGATGCAGCTAGGGTTGCAGCCTCCTGACTGGAGAGGAGGGAAGTTGAAAACAGAAAGGTCTTATGTTTATGAAAATACCTAAAATAAATCATGCAATTGAATGTGTAGTTTGGCATAGTGGTGCATGCTCCACAAAATCAATAGGGTGCTGTGCTTGTGAAAACACATTTCTGGGTAATATCATTACAATATCCATGTTGCTTATTTCACTTCTCTGTGACTAGTAGGTATTACTTATTTTTTTGCTTTTTTGGCTCCCAAACTGTTGATTATTTATAGATCATTATCAGTTGTGTTTGTTTTTTTAATGTAGGAACATACAAATATTCTCAATGGCTCTGTCCTCTTGCGTATTCATTACTTTAGAATACACTACTAACATGAAGATATGACTGACTCAGACAAGTAAGATTTCAACAATAATTATTGGAAATTCTAGCCAGGCTGATTCCTACAGAAAATATTTTAAAGAATAACTGATACACATTCTGGATTTTTAAAAACTATCTTAAGATTTTATTATATTACATTAAGAAAATCAGGATATGGACAGGATAGGGGAAGCTCCATAGAGAAAAAGCACTTACCTTCCACAGAGATACAACTTTATTTCTAGTCCCAGTGCAATGTCAAAGAGCAAAATGGCTTTGATTCAACTACTTTTGATTACTATTAACATGTGAAACTAAATTTAGAACAGCAAAAGGCAAAAGTAGTGTAGGACTGAGTTTACATGCATGGCATAAAGGCTAATCACATGCAGTAATCAGTTTGAGTCCTAAGAGGCTGTAAACTCTAAACAATTGCTAAGGAAATTGGTTTTCATTTGCAGATCTTTTGCCCTCAAAAAGTTCTTTGTTTGAAAGTGATAGTTTAAGTCATTCTAAAGATAATGTTAACTGGAATAAACCTATTCCAGTGAAAAAGAACAAATGACTTAGAACTCACAGGTGTCAACTGAATAATCGGTATGTACTGAAACTCATTTTCCTGCTTTTCATACAAAAGACATGCAATTTTCAAAGACATTATTGTGCATTGAGAATTACAAATAAAAACATTGAGAAAAGCGTTTCATGAGAAATAAAAATACCACTCAAAATAACTTTTTGTCATACACTTTTATTTACCTTGAACAGAAAATTTTGCAAACCATCAATTACTGAGAATGTGGGGGGAAAAAAACCCAACAACCTAGCATATAACAGAGGCGGCTTTGGTTATAAGTGCCATTTCTACAGCAGAGTTAAGCTATTGTAAACCAAACATCATGTAGTAAGGTAAAAATCTCCAGCCAAATTTTTAACAATTTAACAGCAACACTGAAAACATTTACATATAAACAACAGAGAAATATTTTCTAAACTTTTAACAGTCACTTTGCTACAATCCAGAAGTGTTTAGTTCACATATCTATACATACAGACAAGCACTAAAACTTTTGTGAACTAACCACTTGTCCACAGGACCTGCCTAGACAGTTTATCATCAATACGAAAGTTTTTTATATAAATAAGTCAATTAAACTTCACAGAGACTAAAAGAAACAATATAAAATTCCAACTGTAAATAAATTTATACATTAAGGTCAGTCTTGTTTTTCTGAAATCTTGCGCAACTTTAAAGCGTCTATTTATAAGATGATGGCACGGAACAGCGTTAGCTGGAGTGGAAACTTGAAGACTCGGACTCTGTAGAAACAGAAGAATGTCCCCCACGTTTGCTTTTTGAAAGAATCTTGAGACTTGATCCTCTGCTCACTGACGTCAAGGCATTCTGTGCTGATGTTTTGAATTTGGCACCCAGGAAGGCATAGAGAATTGGGTTCAGGCAACAGTGGAAGAATGCCAGGGCTTCGGTAATGGAGATCCATTTGTGCACTATCGTCTCCAAGCTGCAACGATGCCTGATGACTCCTAGCAAGATGAATGTGTCGATGCTGATACCGATATAGTATGGCAGCCAGCAGGCGAAGAAGGCAAGGATGAGGATAACTGTTGTCTTCAAGGCTTTGCGCTTCTGGTGGCCTTTTGAATGCGACAGCTTAGATATTATAATACAGTAGCAAGTCAGGATTATTAGACCAGGCAAGACAAGTCCTACCAAGATATGCTGAAATCTGAAAGAAATCAGCCAGTTTTCATGAGGGTACATGCGATCACATAGATACTTTCCTTCTACTTCACTAGTACTGGCAAAAATGATATCAGGCACTGTCAGAAGCACAGCTGGTAGCCATACGCCTACATACACCACCTTCTCAGCCAACAGCTTTCGTGGCCGCTGGCTGTTGGTAGCGTGGACTATTGCCAGGTAACGATCTAAACTTATGAAGGCCAAAATCAAGACACTGCTATAGAGGTTGACTGTGTAAATGACATGAACTGCCTTACACAGAACATTCCCAAAGTACCAGCTTATGGCCGCATCCACAGACCAGAAGGGCAAGGTGATGACGAAAAGGAGGTCAGCCACGGAGAGGTGCAGCCTGTATTTATCAGTCATGCTTCTTTGTTTCTTCTGGTAGCCCATAACAACAATAACCAATCCATTGCCGATTATTCCTGTTAGGAAGATGATGGAGTAGATCGTTGGCAAGAAGATCCGGTTGAAATCAGCATTCTCATGCTGAAAGCATGGCTCTCCGTAGTCTCCGTAGTCACCTGAACCACTCTCATCCGTGCCATTATCAGAAAATTCAATGATTAGCCCAGAGGACAGCTAAAAAATAAAGGAAAAAATCAGATGTTAGCTCCTCTGCACAAGCTGACTTTATGTGACAGTATGTTAAGAGTAGCCTGAACAGTCTCCATCCTCATGAACAGGCAAACTTTTTGGAAACCAAACAGAAAAATTCATTTAAAAAATATATAAAAACTATACAGCAAGTAAGAACAAGTAAAAAAGCTTCCTTTAAGGACGGGGGATGAAAGGGATGGTAATGGTTACTCCCAGAAACATTCTTGGTTCTGGACCCTTCAGTGCTCTAATCATAGGTGTGCTCCAAATGGAAGAGCCCAGGAGTGCTGGATGCCGGAGGTTAGTGTGCACGGGGTATCACCCGTGACAGTTAACTCTTGCAAACGAGAGCTACCAAAAAAAAAAAAAAAAAATACTCCTAGATAGTAATTCCTCTGCTCCAAAGTCCCTTCTCGTAAGGGGATGGGGTCAAGGAGAGAGGGGCAGGTACCCTTGGCTGATATCTTAAGGATAAATAATAGCAAGAGTTCCCTGCTGAGAAGCAATTGACAGCTCCACGCACAGAGACAAGGCAAAACCCCCCCAAAGCCCGTAAAGAGAGAGGTGACCTTAAGCAGGGAAACTCAAACCCCACGGAGGGTCACCGGGGACAGCCACGTTCCCTCCCTTTGTTCCCCACCCTCTGCGGTTGCGGCAGGGGCGAAGCGGGCTGGCGCTGGGCTGCAGCCGGGCTGCTGAACGGAGTGCGGGGTGGAAAAAGGAAGCGAAATTCTGGTGAGGGCATGAAAGCACATCAGGAAACCACCAACGGTTT
>JMFS01059052.1:0-11537 GCA_000699545.1 Podiceps cristatus | reverse complement strand
ACAAATGATGCACAATTTCTCACCACCCAACCAGTACAACCAGTCCCGAGCAGCAGTCAGGGAGCAGGGATATTCCCCAGCAGCTATCCCCAAACAGCAAGTTCCAGAGAGAGTGCAAGCAAGGGAATGAACAGTCAAATGAATGAACAAAAAGGCCCAAACTTATGAAAAACGGGAAAAAGAAGGGAAGTGGTCCACTCGCCGACCCTCCCTTACACCGGCCATGCCGTCTATGGTATGGAACACTCTCTTTAGCCAGTTTAGATCAACTATTCTGGCTGTGCCCTCCCAGGTTTTTGCACCTGCTTGTTGGCAAAACCTGAGAAAGTGCAAAATGTCCTTGATTGTTTAGCAGCAACGAATGACAGCAGTGTATATCACCATTTTTCACACACTAAATCCAAAACACAGGAGCTGCTGAAGACAAAACTAGCTCCATCCCAGCCAAAACCAGGACAGTGGTCCTGGGACTGATAAGGGAATGATACCTGTGTATTATATCAAAGGATGGGAAGGGGACTGGTGGCTAATGAGGATGTATTGGATAGTGTAGGACCTGAGTACGATGTAAATAGTATAGAAAAAGGGGTGGAGAATGTGCTGGATTTGGCTGGGGTAGAGTTACTTTTCTTCATAGTAACTAGTATGGGGCTGAGTTTGGATTTGTGCTGAAGACAGTGTTGCTAATATAGATATGTTTTCGTTATTGCTGATCAGGGCTTACGCAGAGTCAAGGCCTTTTCTGCTTCTCACCCCACCCCACCAGTGAGGAGGCTGGGGGGGCACAAGGAGCTGGGAGGGGACACAGCCGGGATAGCTGACCCCAACTGACCCAAGGGATATTCCATACCGTATGGCATCATGCTCAGCATAGAAAGCTGGGGGAAGAAGAAGGAAGGGAGGGATGTTTGAATTTATGGTGTTTTGTCTTCCCAAGTAACTGTTATACATGATGGAGCCCTGCTTTCCTGGAGATGGACGAACACCTGCCTGATGATGGGAAGCAGTGAATGAATTCCTTCTTTTACTTTACTTGCATGTGCGGCTTTTTCTTTACCTATTAAACTGTCTTTATCTCAACCCACGTATTTTCTCACTTTTACTCTCTGATTCTCTCCCCTGTTGCGCTGGAGGGGGAGTAAGCGAGGGGCTCTGTGGTGCTTAGTTGCCATCTGGAGTTAAACCACGACAAACCGCAATATAGAAACATAATGCCTACAATACATTGTGAGTAAGACTAGAGTATTAAATGCAGGATACAGTAGACTATACATTGCCATGTAAAAGGTCATTTAAGACAAATAAATTATTAAATGGAGCAGACTAATATAACTTGATCTAACATAAACTGGAGATGACAGGGTTATATACTATACTTTTAGAAGAATATATAAAAAATAATGCATACATTTACTGTACTTTGACAATTAAGAGTAGAGAAGCTGATGATTGGCCAGCTCTTTATAGGCCATTAATAAAAGTTTCTCAAACCACAGTGTATGATGATTCACCATATTAAAAGGTTTTTTCCCATCTATGCATATATTTATTTGGATTTTTCTTTATTCATATGAATTTTCAGGTATGATTTTAAAAAAATAAGAATTTTGCAACACTAGTAAGAATGTGGTATCTTCCTGTGTTTATCTCAGCAGCATATGAAATCTTTTTCCCCTCCCCAAAGATTTTCATCTGGACAGTGATAGAGTGTGTCAGAGCCATTTAGTTCATAAATATAATTTACAGTTTCTGTAAGACAAAATACTTCATGTAAAAAGTTTCATGAAGGGAAGCAAGATTTATTTTTAGTATATAGGGAAATTCTGTATCTTTTTCCCTCCTCCTTTGATCTCAAAATAAAAAAAAAGGGTGAATGATGACTATAATAATACATATGCTGTACTTACAGTAAATATACTATGGCATCTAAAGGAATCTAACACCATGCTATTGCCACATAGAAATGTTAACAGGTCTACTTAGCATGCCACTGTTTCAACAAGACTTGACTGCATCCTATTCAAAATCTACCTTAGTGCATGATCCATCACCCAATACACTCTGTAGTGTGCGTGTGCATATGGCAGCTAACGCAGCATGACTCCAGCTTCGACTGGGACCTCTGCAATCTTGTACTATACATGTAATAGCCCTGTCTCAAATCTGGTTCTATCAACTAAACAGTGAGATGCACTTATCTCTCATAACATTTGGGGGGGGGGGGAACGATCCTTTTTCCAAAATAAATACTTTTCCATTTGTACGTGCCCTCAAACATTTCCAAAGCAAAATGCTGACTGAAAAAAAAAAAAAAAAAAAAAAGGACCTTTGCAAGTTGTTCATAACTGCATAGAAAAAGTCATGTTGACATCCTTTAATCCTGCAGTCGGCCTAACCCTGAAAAACACTGTACATCATATTTCTCATTTCAGGATTACTCTAATTCTCTCTGCTATGGAATTTCAGTCCAAATCCCAAATTGCTCAGCTAGTTTCCATAGAAAAAAGAACACTTCCTTCCAGAATACTAATTTGAGTGGACAAATTGTAGCTGTACAATTAATCTTTCTTGTGGTGTCTTTACACTCAAAATTTTGTTTACAGGAAAAGAGGAAATGCTCTTTACATCTAAAGCCAAGAATTTATTGTTAGTACAATTGAAACCTTAACAATCTATTCAAAGAATAATTATTAGTCCAGATCTAATTATTACAGAAAAATAATACTTCTATGCAGAAAAAGACTTAATAGCAATAATATATTAAAAATAAACACATTTCCTAGTTTCGAACCCCTTCTTCTCCTAAGGAGGTCAGTGGTTTCAATCCAATATTGGGGGAGAGGGAGGGGCTGTTATACACACTGTCAGCATATGTAAGTTTTTCACAGGGAGGAGTATGATGTTCACATTTATGGCTTCATTCTTCTCCCCTGGGATCCACTTGGGATCATTTTTATACATTTATTAACACGCTTTTATACTTGCTTACTCCTTATTTAATAAGGTCAACACTGTCCTGGGCTGCATTAGGAAGGCTGTTGCCAGCAGATCAAGGCAAATGATCATTCGTCTCCACTCAGCCCTTGCGAGACACACCAGGGCTGTGTCCAGTTCTGGGCTCCCCAGTACAACAGAGGCAGGGACATACTGAAGAAAAGACAGGACTGAAGAAATGGGGTCTCCAGCACCAAGCCTGTGCCCCACCTCTTGGCACCTCGTGCCTGTACTCCTCTATGCTGCACCCTGTGCCTCCGCTTCCCAAGGCCTCTTGCTGTCACATCAGACCAGCATTACTCTATAATACATCATTACATTAGAGCTGCGAACATCTCACTCGATGCAGAGTAACTCCTTGTAACTGTTATCTATTCAAACCTATGGTTGTATCGCACAAAGGTAAGTAGAAGTTAAACAAAGTAGGCATAACCAAAACAAAAATTGCTGTTAGACCTAGACTATGTAAAACATAGCTCCAGATGTCTCAAGGGAAGTTCAGATGGAGCAAGCCTGCGGAGTATCAGACCTGAGGCCTTCGTAGCAGTACAAAGCCTGTGGCCTGTTGCTAGCAATGGTAATGCCATATTACAGGCCTACAGCCTTAGACTGTGGAAGAATAGACAAAAGCATTCAAAAATAGCAATGACTGGTTCAAAGCCGATGTAAAGAAGAATGGATACCATCCCCTGGGCTGCATCCCCAGCAGTGTGGGCAGCAGGTCGAGGGAGGTGGTTCTGCCCCTCTGCTCCGCTCTGGTGAGACCCCACCTGCAGTGCTGCGGCTGAGCTGGGGCCTCAGCACAGGAGAGACACGGGGCTGTTGGAGCGGGGCCAGAGACAAGAATGACCCGAGGGCTGGAGCAGCTCTGCTGTGAGGGCAGGCTGGGGGAGCTGGGGCTGCTCAGCCTGGGGAAGGGAAGGCTGCGGGGAGACCTGATTGCGGCCTTTCAGTGCTTAAAGGGGGCCTGTAGGAAAGAGGGGGACAAATTTTTTAGCAGGGCCTGCTCTGATAGGACAAGGGGTAATGGTTTTAAACTAAAACAGGGTAGGTTTAGGTTGGATATAAGGAAGAAATTCTTTACAATGAGGGTGGTGAAATACTGGAACAGGTTGCCCAGAGAGGTAGTGGAGGCCCCATCCCTGGAAACATTCAAGGCCAGGTTGGACGGGGCTCTGAGCAACCTGATCTGGGTAATGGTGTCCCTGCTCACTGCAGGGGGTTGGACTAGATGGGCTCTGGGGGTCCCTTCCAACCCAAAACATTCTGTGATTCTATGATAAATCTGTTACAACATTTTCTGCAAAAAAATATGTATCGTAAGTCTACACTGAAATCTACATAGAAACCCTCTATTGAAAAGTCTCCTTTTTGAAGATCACTTCCAACAAGATGAAAAGGGAAAATTAGGATAAATGGAACAAATACTTCTAACCAAACACAGATCACAGTCGGCATGAATGTAAGCAAAGGAAACAGAAATTACCAGTTTACTGGCAAGCTAGGAACCTAGATGACTTGCTGGACTTCCCTTTCCGAATAACAAACTTCCACCTTTGATCAAGACAATCAGAAACTGCCCTTCTAATATAACTTTTACAGTCAACTGTTACTCAGGAATAGATTAAAAGGTTAATCAAGCAGTTGTTAAACAAACAGGCAAACAAAGCCTTTACTTTTACAGTCACCCACGATAACTCCACCTGTCAAAAAATACACTTTCTATATATGTGTGTTCCTATGTATATTCCATGTTCTGTTGTATTCTTGATTTTCCTGAATCTTCATTATTAACTTCCACAAGTACTTGTGAAATGAGGGAAAGCAGACTTGACCATCAATAGTATGAGGGAGTGACAGGCATTTTGTAGAGTAAGATATGTTCCGTGCCTAAAGCATTGATATGAACAGAAAGAAATACCACCGAATAAAGTGCATCAGAGCCAAACAGCATACCAAAGCTACCCAGCTTTAGATCTGATCTTTCTTTATCAAATAAACATCATGCAGACACTTCCCATACAGCAGTGAAGTCTTGCACATTATTGTGTCAGCTGCACTACATTTGCTCAGAGGAAAAGAATATAAATACTTTACCATTTCTTGCAAATAGCTACCTCCAACTCTAACACAAGCACCTTGAATCTGCCCACCTGAAAGCAACATAAGGCACAAGCAATGTAGCTATTAATAAATGCATACATAGTAACTTCGTAAACAGATGTTATGTAACAAGTACTACAGAACAGATCTATGCCAGATGCTCAGCCTTCAAAGGCTTAGCCATCAGGTGAGAACAATATGCATAGCATACAGCTTATCTACCCAAATAATTTCAAGTTTGGTTACCAGCTTTGGGGACTGGGCATTTGGTGAACTGGTTGTACCTACCCAGTAATACTACTACACCTATAGCTTGGTCTACGCAGAGAACAATAAAATACTGCCGTGTTAATCACAGAAACACCTACACTGCTACTTCCATTTGAAGCATACCCACAAAAGATTGACCAGGCCCTATAGCTTGGTCTACGCAGAGAACAATAAAATACTGCCGTGTTAATCACAGAAACACCTACACTGCTAACTACTTCCATTTGAAGCATACCCACAAAAGACTGACCAGGCTGCTAACCATTAAGGAATAAATTCATCCCTGGCATAACATCACTACTGTCACAGAACTTGCCACAAGTTTTCACACCAGATAAATTTGGCTGAGCATTAAAATGCTCATTACTGTAATTATGATTTTTCTTTATAAAAATTCATTGAGAATGATCTGAACAAAATTACTCTAGAGCTGATTACAGCTCATGAATTTACATTATCATCAGCGGGAATATTCAGAGCCAGTTAACAACATGTAAGTGATTACATTGAAAAATAATGAAACTTAGTAATTGGGTGTACAATACAGAGTGTATCAGATTTAGAAAATTTGGGTTGATTTTTCTTATTTGTAAACCATGTGATAAATACATACATTTTTCATAAGATAAACATATTTTTCATTACTGCTGAGGTCCTTAAAATACATCATGTCAAAAATATTCTTGCAAGATTGTAGCTACTCCTATATAGAAAGAATCAAAGAAGTCAGTCTTCAAAAAATGAAGATTAAATGCTCTGTTTGAGTGAATAAATTGAATTCCTCAAAATATGTCCAAGTCTATTATGAGAAGTCTTTACCCCTCCTCAACTATAAAGGTATATGAGAACACTAAAAAACTTCAGTACGCTCCTTAGCCTCTCTCAGTGAAGTATATAATCATTATTTGTTTTGACTGTTCTTTATTTAGCTCAACAGAAGAGTTCAATGAAGGTTCTCACCACTCTAATGGCAACATTTCTTTCTGAAGTTTGATGATAAGCATGACTATAGTTGTCAAGTGTTACTTGTTCCCTCATTTCTTCCCTCATATGGAACATTTTTATTTTATTTTACTTATTTATGATGTTCTGTGATAGAGTTATTGACAAAAGCAGAGTTGAGGAGTTTCTCTTTACAGCTGCAACAGAAGAAAATGACTTTTCATGTTTCATCACTTCTAAGGAAAATGCCTCATACTCCACAAGTCAAAGGAAATTCTGCCTTTGGTTACGCTTTAGTTTTGGTTTCAAAATCAGATCTCAAGTATTCCTGTACTTTAGAGATGCAGATATCAGGGACAGCTTCAAGTTCAGCACTCAGTCTGGTGAAGCCCCAATACAGGCTGTAGAAAGGATGAAATTCACATCCAAACTTCCCAAAAATACATGATGGGCTCCTGATCAAAACACCTCTCCTAACTTCATATATGCTTAATCTCAGACTAAATTTTGCATGCAGTGATGTTGTTAGGATTACTCATCAAAAGAGAGGTTGTCTCTTCCCTTTTGCCTTAAATTCTGTAAGTCTTCTCATCTTGAGTTAGAATTAATAAGACGCATCAAGTTTGACAGTCATAATTAACCCATAATGCCTGTATCTTCATGACAGACAACTAGATATCCACACAGTTTTCAATAACTTTGAAAGCATAAACCTCTAATGCTCTTAGCCTTTAATGCAAGAAGCTACAGAAATAGGAATCAAGCAGATTTCACAAGGAAGCCTTTCCAGTCTTCATTTTCTTGAGGAGACCCCGTATCAATTCCTTTTTCCTTTTCATAAGCCAAATGTTTCTATAAAGCAATGGCAGAAAAAAACCAAACCAAACCAAACAAAAACAACCTTATATTATTTTTTTAAATTAATAACCAAAACAATGGTAATAACAGTAGTAGCTCTTCTTACATCTTCAGAGACAGCTACCAAAACCTTCAGATTATACCCTGACTCTCAACCCTCAATATCCACACATCAGAAAATTTTGGTGGCAATGTAATATTTACAAGGTCAAAGCAGTGACATCACAAGGTTTATAGCATACCATGGATTAAATCAAATGTATGAAAATAATGAGAATAGTAGGACTTCTTATGTGTTATGCAACTGGGATGCATCAACCTACACAGATCACAAGTCTTGTAGGAAATCTTATTCAGTGCACTGAGTACACAACAAAACATGATGGACAATGTGTACATTTATCATTACAGCTTGTGCTCACTGAGTGTATCATCAGCTGAAACGCAACAATTCCTTGTAGTAACCAAAACTTATC
This sequence comes from Podiceps cristatus, assembly GCA_000699545.1. Lineage (NCBI taxonomy): Eukaryota > Metazoa > Chordata > Aves > Podicipediformes > Podicipedidae > Podiceps > Podiceps cristatus. The sequence goes on along the minus strand of JMFS01059052.1, from coordinate 3,894 downwards.
TATTCTATTAATTCCATGAGTAACATACGTCTGTTTATGAATGCATACCAATCAGACACAAAGCCACCGCAGGCAAATGTCAGCCAAGTCCTTCTATTGTTAGCAAAGTCTAATTATCCCCAAATGTGTAATAAAGGCAGAAGAGAACTAGAACTTGTTTTGTTAGGTTATCTTCACATCTGTAATAAAGGAACACAGAACAGAAGAAATGGGGTTTTTTTAAACAGACTCAAAAAAGAAACTGGAGGAACTGATCTTTTTAATTTTTGTTGCTATGTTTTTGATGTACACATTTTTTGAGTTTGATACATGATTTTGGCCTCATTAAAAAGTTACCTTAGTTAGCTGCTAATATAACAAAGAAGCTTTTAAATATGAACCTAATAAAATATTTGATTATGTATATTTTTATTTCAAATTTATTAAAAGAAGTCATTATCCACCTGTAACTCTGCTTCTCCATAAATACCAGATTCTCTGGATTCCTGATCTTGGATGGAGAACATGCCTGGCATTAAGATAGGACAGAGCTTGAAAAATTTGGTCCTTGAACACCTTGTACTTCAGTTCTGTCTCAGAAAAAGCCGAACAGCAATGCAGTTCTCTCCTCTCTCCAAGGACTTCCTGCCTCAATGACCAGGAAGTAGAGTTCCTCAAACTTTATTTTTTGCCCAATTAATATCTGTAAAATAAGGTTTTCCCAGAAAAATCACTCTTGAAAAACATTATTGACACAGAGAGAATATTGTACTAAGAGTATCCGAAACAAAATAAGCAGTATAACTACAGCCATTGCTGTGACAAAGTGCTGTCCACTGGAATTTTTTGTGGTAGTAATTCTTTGTGGTAGCCAAAGATTACCTGGTCAGTGATTTTCATGAGTTACATAAATCCTTGCTCCGTTTTTATCTCATATGCTAAAACAAATTTCATTCTTGATGTAAGAGATACACACAGAGAAAACCTCACACAAACACCTTTTGTTTCACCTTGACAAAGTGCAGCTCAAAGGTCTCCAAAACAATTTGAATCTGAGTTCCAATGTCAAGATTATTTGAGATTGTATTCTACACCCTTTTCTTCTTAAACACCTGTAGTGTAGCATATAATCCTTATTGTATATAAGCTTATAACATGTACAGTTGTAAGATACTGCCTCTAAACTACGTGTAAAAACCCCTGCAGTTCTGCAGATCTGCGCAATTACTGAACACTGCATAAGGCCCTACATTAGCACTAGCCTTAATGACATCACACACACACACACTGAGACAAAATTTAAATAGGCAAAAAAAGAGAGGTAAAGGATGCAGCAAAATTGGCCTTGAGAACAAAATGGCATAATTTGAGTAAAGATAGCCTGTCAGCCTATTCTAAAAAGGATTCTATCCACATCCATGTTTTAAAGGTTGACGAGATTAGGTGAGAGGATACCTGACTTATTTTTCTGATTCTATTTTGCTGAAGATAGGCAGAATTATAAGCAGTTTGTGGGTTGTTTTTTTTCTGGGGGGTGGTGGTGTTTTTTTCTAAAAACACTCCTATGATTAGCAGGAGAAGCCAGGACTCCATATAAAGATCAGAAGGGCAGGAAGGCAAGTTTAGGTTTTAGACTAACTGCTTGAAATACAAAAGGTTGAATTGATGTGGTTTATTACAAGTAGTGTGATTTAATGTAAATTATGCGAGTTTTAACACAACTCTGAGAAATGAAGAAAATATTACGACAAAGCTAGGTTACTATTAATAGGAATGACGTGGATATAGTGTTCCTGCCTTGGTACAGGGTAATGAACTAGATGACCTTTTGAAGTCCTTTTTAGCCCTACTCTCTATAAATATTAAATTAAACTAGAAATACATCAAGACAGTGACTCTCAGTATTGAATTGGTGCAAAACGAAATTAACCACCAATAATAATCAATCCTTATTTAGTCTAAGGAATTGTCTGTCTTTCCAATTATAAATCTCAGCTAAAGAATTCTACCAAAGCCAATAAAGGCTGGAGTTTGAATAGGTAAGTAAATTAATAATGGAACCAAATCACTTAATGTCTAGAACACAACCATACCTAATTATAAAGTTTCCTTTTTACATTCTGATCAGTTTTCACAGGTACGTCTTTCCTTCTCTATTTAAGGTAGAAGCTTAATATTCTTTCTTCACAAGAAGTGATATGAGATAATTAGAGATTTAGAACTTCAGCAAGTATTATTACAAAGTGATATTTAGGAAAAATTGCATCTGGATATTTTTTTGTTTTCCCTATTTGCACTACAAAGCAAACACAAACAAGGTAATCTAGAGGAAAATTCTGGCATTATTGTAGATAACTACCTAATTCTGATTGATTCCTTCCATGATTTCAAAGCATCATTCCTACTTTTGGACATCAGCAGAAAACCATACTCCACAAGATGAAGTGAAGAATGGATCAATTTTAGCTCCAGAAAAAGTTCTCTAATAGTTCTACACACTATGCTTTATAGTATGCATTTAGAGAGAGAGTATAATTTGTAGGTTATACCATAATTCATAACTGTAAAATAATTCATAAGCTGTAAAATGTTTCCTGCAGCAAGGCAAAAGCTGCAGCTTTACTAATGAAGTTTACTACCACTTACCCCTAGCAAGCTCACCCCTATTTTCCCTCCCTCCATTGTTATTAAAATGATTTTCACCTGTACAGATGTTGCACTAAGTCTGTATATCAGCTACAACGGATTAGTTATGATGCCACACAGCTGCTATTTCAGAAGCAATCAAAAGACTCACAGCCATTTTTTTCAACTATTTCCATAACATTAATTAAATTGCCACTGCGATTTTGCAGCCCTGCTCTGAAACAGATTTTAAGAGCAGTGCTAATGGGCTGCTTTTATGTCAGCTGATAGACAACTAGTCTGAGGGACAGATGTGTCATCATTCATGTCTTTAAGTCTTCCTTTTTTCAAAGTCACTTTTCCAGGTAGAGATGTAAGGCTGCAATTTTATATTGGCATCAGGATCTACTTTGAAAATGCACCTTGCAGACACCCCAGACAGAGAATAGCCCAACCTCAGGAAAATTTTGCTCAGAGAGCTCAGGTAACCTGAAGTGAAGCCTCAAGGACAGAGTTAACACAGTAAAGTAATCCCTTCTTTTCCTAGCATCAGATTTTGTTAGAAGTTCAGAGATACAAGCTGTAGGGAGAACACATGCTATGTTTTGTTTGAAGGAATCAGGAACTTAAATCTACACAGAAAACATTTTCAAGGCATGTGTCAAGACCACTGACAAGTGTGGAAGCCAGCAGGAAAACATCAAGGCCACTGAATGGCTGTGTATAGACATAATGTCAGCACTAGGAACATTGACGGAGGTCAGTGATCTACACTGCCTCCGTGTTTCTGGGGGCAATGATAAGAAATTCAGCTGTTTGGTTAAAAGTTTCAGAAGAGACCATCAGCCTCAGAAAATAAAGGGCAGAAAAAGTAAATTGCTTGAAAAGAGATGTATGAAACCAAAGCAAAATTCAAGGAGGCAGTGAGAGATGGAACCCAGCTCCAAAAGCCACAGCTCCAAAATTACCGCTGTCCTAACGGGGTCCAGGAGAAGCTGTGAAGCACTGGCAATTGATTTTATGCTGGTCTTCAAATGACCACAATTTTGGAGAGCTAGAGGACTTTTGTTCTGACTCACACAAAGTATCTGATACAAAAGAACATGTATCCAGCCAATATCATTTCTTTAGAAAGAGACATTGAGCAATAATAGCATTTTACTTTGAACCATACCAAGAGCTTTCTTCCCGGTACAGTTTTTACAGGAATAGGTGACTGCAATTTCAGAGAAATTTCTTACAAGCACTGAAATATGGTATGGAGACAGGGGATGGGGGGGAAGAGGGGAG
>KL269498.1:27130-38813 GCA_000699545.1 Podiceps cristatus | reverse complement strand
CTCTTTCCCACATGGAATATATAATGTCTAGACAATCAGTCTGGGTTTGCTTTGTAATTCTCTTAGGAAACCGTGACACAGAATTTATTTGCTTCTGTCACAGAAAAGCAGGTATTTGTTTCACTTACTGGCTCTTAATTACCCTGAAGAATTCCCTCTCAAACCCCAGGCATTTCCACTGTTTGTTAACAGTGTTAAAATGATGACAAATATCTGAGGCTTGAGGGTTTTCTTTTCTCTTTGAGTGAGTGTGTTGGGGAGCACAGAGGAAAGGCCTGTGTTCTGGAGGAACACCTATTCCCTCTCTGTCTTAGCTCATCAATCAGATGGCCTTGCTCCTTTCACACCAGCCATAAGAGCAATAGGTGAAAGAACCCCCTGTGAAAAATAAACAGGCAACTTCTGGATTGATTTTTTCCTTTTTTCTTTTTTTTTTTTTTTCCCCCCTGCTAATATCAAAATATGTTCTATTAAATGGCCAGCTTTGAGAATCAGATGACTTTTATTTCCCATTCAGCTGCAGATGATGGATGCAGCATTCAGGCAGCTCTCGCTTATTTAGGGTCGGCGGATCTGCAGGACGTCCCCGCGTCCCCAGGATGGGGTCTCTGGCCCCTTTATTTTTACTGGGGGATCGTGCTTGATGAGAGCAGCAGCTTGCTGCCAGCCAGAAGGAAACGCTGCCCTGAGGGTGCTCGCGCGGAGGTACCGGCGTTAGCGCAGGTGGCTGTGCTGCGGTCCTGCCCGGGGTGCCCACGGGTGTCCATGCCACCACCGGTGAAGTCTGTCCTTACAGGGCTTATCCCAAGCCCTTGTGCCAGTGCATCCAAGACCAGGGATGCTCCTTCCCTTCCAGGTCTGTCTTGTGGATTTTGCCGTAAGTAAGCAAATAACTTCTGGTGGTGGACAAGGATGGGGTGAAGTGAAGGGGAAACGCTTGGCTGGTTTGGTAAAGCAGCCATGGCCGAGTTGCGGCACGTTGCCCCAACAGCGGTCAGGTGTGACAGCAGCGGTCAGCCGGGGAGATCCCCGCATCCCGCGGAAACATGCCCAAATGAACCCGCACTTGCAGCGTCTTGCGTAGGTTGTCTGTTGGGACCGTGGCTTCGGTTTCCGTCCACGGTTTGTACAAAGTCTCCTGGAAAGTGTGTTTTTGAAAAGAAATTGTGTCTGCTTTTGTTCTGTGGAGAAATTGGCAATGTATAGCCCTGAAAGAGATAAAAATTGTGGTTTGTCAACTCTGTGTTTCTAATGAAGAGTCTGCTTAGAAGCATCACCAAACATGGATGGACACAGAACTATAGCAAATACAGGAAAAGCAGTGAGATGCCATCAGTTAATCTGCCGTATCCATCTCTCTTATTCCAGAGTAATCAGTTACGAGTGCTGCCCTGGATATGAAAAAGTTCCTGGAGAAAAAGGCTGTCCAGCTGGTAAAAAATATGTTTGATATTTTTTAGACTTCTTAAAGTTATACAGCTGCCTAGTAAAGGGAAATGTTAGAAAACTACTCAAATTGGATTTGATTTTTTAGCAATTTGGGCACAATATTGTCATGAAGAAGTCAAAAATGGACTCAGCAGAGCACCAGCTGAGTGCCAGATCAGCTCCAAAGCATGCAAAATGTTCCAGACAACTTAAAACCTTGGATATAATTAAAGTTAATCAAGCATGGGAGGGCCATAGGGAACTACTTACTCCAAGAAGTAATATAGTTGTATTGGAAATGCGGTACAAAGGAATGATAGAGTAGCGGACAGCTCTGCCAATCTCTGCTCATTTTTATTTTGGCAAGCGTGAGTTTAACAAAATTGCATTTAGGAAAAAATACAGTTCAGCCACTGGTGGGGGTTGAAGGGGAATTAACTGGGTTTATTGAAGAAAGACATATTCTGCTTTTGCTTCCTGAACACTTTCTTCCACAAAAGTTTGATGCCGCCCAGTTAACCATGTGGGCTGGTGTGGGTGGGTCAGCAGAGACCGAGTCCAGCGGTGAGCTGCCAGCTCCCAACACCAAAAGCCCGAGTACAAACAAGGATCAGGTGAAAGCAGCGTGTAGCTTTGCCTCAATTCACATCGATATAAATCCAGAGTAACTCCATTTAAACCTGCAGAGACGCAGTAGATCCTGGATTACACTGCTGTAAATGAGGCTGGAGCTGTCAGGCTATGATTATTTATTATCTAATTAATGAACGAGTTCCCTGACATGCTTCATTTCCCCAAGCGTTTTCACCAGCAGCTCTCCTTTAATTCCGCGCAGTGGAGGGAAGGGTGAATGATGCTGTGTCGGGAACGTAACCTTCTCTTCTTTCAGCGCTGCCACTCTCAAACATCTATGAAACCCTGGGAGTTGTTGGGTCTGCCACCACGCAGCTCTACTCCGACCGGTCTAATCTAAGGCCAGAAATCGAAGGACCTGGAAGTTTTACAATTTTTGCCCCAAGTAATGAGGCCTGGGCGTCCTTGTCTGCTGTAAGATATAATTCTTCTTCTTTCTCCTCTTCTGTCTTTTGCTAGTGGGGATCCAGCTCTGCAGGGGTCTGGATCCAGCCCCTTCTGGCAGAATAGACAAAGTCCTGATGTGGGAAGGACTATGAATTTCCAAGAATCACTCTACTGGTCCATCAGCTCCCGAGCTTTGTTTCTGAAAGAGCCCAGCACTAGAGAGATGTGGATGCTCTCCAGCCGGTGGATGTAGAAATCACCTCATTAAGGTTTCCCTGCCTCTTGCCGTTAGAGATTCCGTTAAGACCTGCAGCAAGAGACTTTCCATCCCTTTTGGTTTTTCTTGTTCACCCTTGCTTTACCACTCTGGTTGTTCTTAATAAGTTGAACAAAAAGTAGCCAATCCCAACCGGAGCCTCGGTAAACCTTCAGCCTTCCTGCATCAGTGTGTTCCTATGCTCAATTACATATAATTTTTCCTTTGATTTTCCCACTCTGTTTTGTGAAATTTCCACTCCTGAGATTGTCACTGCTGCCCCGCTGGTGCTCCCATCCTAGTGGTGCATCTCTAAACAGGGGAGAGTCCTGGTTAGGCAACCCCTATCCAGTTACATCCCGCATTTAAATCATTTGTCTATAAATATGTAATAACCGCTGGTGGGGCAGGGAGGGGCATCTTTTTGGCTACCCCCACTATCAAGCCCCTGCCCCAAATCTGCACCAGCAGAGCCCCTTGCAAGGATGATGCTGTTGGGGAAGGGCTTCGCGTGATTTTGTCCTTGGCCCTAAGCAATACCTTTTGTTTCCTCACTGCTCACTTCGATGCAGTGATCCCACGTGGGAGCTTGCTGCCGTCATCCCTTCGTCTGCCAAGGACGGGGATGCCAGAGCTGCTAGCTGCTGTTGTACGGCAAAAGACAAAGATTTACAAAAGTTAGAGCTCTTAATTTGCACAGATGGATTAAGGCTGAATATATCACTTAATATATACTGCCATGGTTTAACCCCAGCCGGCAACACTCACGCACACCACCCCAGCCCCCCCTTGGTAGGACCTTGGATGCAGCCAGACCTCCTGGCTCTCTCCAACAACTGGTTTAATTGTACTCAGCACTGAGAAATATATTTTTCTGATTTACAGGAAACTCTGGATTCCTTAGTCAGTAACGTTAACATTGAGCTGCTCAATGCCCTTCGCTACCACATGGTGAACAAACGGGTCCTCACAGACGATCTGAAGCACGGGGCAACACTTAACTCAATGTACCAGGACCTGCCTATCCATATTCACCACTATCCCAACGGGGTAAGACATTTGTACTAAACCCACCCACAGCAGGCTTGCTTTTCTGGTGCCTTGCACCTCCTACACTGTTCTTGGACCTCCAGGACTCTGCAATGCTTAGGTTGACAACTATTGATTTAGGATACATATTTAGAAGGAGCTTAGAATATTTGTAAGCAGATAGTTTCATCGATGCTATTTCGGGGAAGTTGCCCACATCACTATCCAACAGTATGCTTGGCTAAGTGTTGGTTCTTGCATATTTTCTTAGTCTTGATGATTCAGGGTAGTCAAAACGGCTGATTATTTTCAAAGCTCTTTGAACATGAAATGTTTCAAACATTCTTGATAGACCATTCTCATTCTTTATGTGTTTTTTTAGGAAACCACATTTCTGCTCCTGCTGATTCAGTATTATAGCACTCGCTGTGTTTGAAATAGAAAAACAGCAGCGGCTGCTTTACCTTCTTGTTTTAGTGTACACCCTCTGCAGATTGTGACTGTGAACTGTGCCAGGCTGTTGAAAGCTGACCATCATGCCACCAACGGAGTGGTCCATGTCATCGACAAAGTCATCGCCACCACTACAAACAGCATCCAGCACATCATTGAGACGGAGGAAAGCCTGGAAACTCTTCGGGTGAGTCCACCCTACGTGTGCTCTGGGGATCCTTAAAAGATATTCAGTCATCCCGTTCCCAGGGAGTTGTCATGAAGAGCTTAATAGTGCCTAGGTGCTGTGACTCCAAAGCTGCTGATAAAATCCTTGTACCAATACAGCTTATTTTGCTTTAGGTAGAGAAGTGTTCGATATCAGCGCAAGTAGGGTTTTACGAGAATAATTGTCACCCTGCTATTCCTGTCAGTGTAGAGATGTAGACCGAGTCTGTCTCCTCCCTCTCGTATGGGAATTTCAGCCTTGGGAGATATTAACTGTTCAGATCTGATGAGTATCAATTTATTTGTCTTGGTATTTGCCAAGTTAAGGACTAACTTAAAGCACAGGGGTTTTGCAGTTAGCCAGCTGTGGGTTCGGATCTGAATTTTTCACTGGAACTACTGTGACCCTTTCCAGGCATATCGGGGTATTGGAACTAGCACTCAATCTTACCAGAAAAAGGGCTCTTGTACTCAAATTTCTGGAGCAAAAGAGAACCACAGGGCCAGGTCAAATTTATAAAGGGACCGAAGTGCTGAAAGAAGCTATTCAGGGTTTTTTGTAAGTCCTCTGAAATCATAAAAGCCTTAATAAATCTGTCCCTTAGTGCGTGCCTGGACAAAGATGCTGACCTTTGTTTTCTGACTGAATGTCTTATACCCTCTCTCCTCGTTTCTCTGAAGGCTGCTGTGGCTGCTTCTGACCTCAACAGCCTGCTGGAAAGCGAAGGCCAGTACACGCTCTTGGCTCCAACCAACGAAGCCTTTGAGAAGATCCCCCGAGAAACACTGAACAGGATCCTGGGGGACCCAGAAGCCCTGCGGGGTAAGTTCTTGTTTACTGAGCCCATTGAGAGACTGAAGACTATTCTGCAGTCCTTCTGAATTCCTTCCCGAGGACATCTGAATGGCTCCTTGATACACTCTGACAACAACCGCAGTAAACACATTTGACAAACTCCAGCTAGTATCTAATCAGTGTAACCTCCCCTGACAAGTGAGTCAAATAGCCACACGAAACCTTTCTAAAGTTGACAAAGGTGTGTAAAAATTACTTTTTTTAGGCACCTCATTTCTCAGGTTGCTGAATTAAAATCGGCACAATTTAAAATGTCGGTGCATCTTTTGGAGTGGAGCCCCATATAGTGCTGTACAGGAGGCTCTTGCTGTTGAACAGGACCCCTAAAAGCTCCAATAATTTTATAGCTGATTTTTCTAGCTAAGACACTTGCTTCTCTTACAGACCTGCTGACCCATCACATCCTGAAGTCAGCCATGTGTGCTGAGGCCATCATCGCTGGCCTGACAATGGAGACTCTGGAAGGAACCACCTTGGACGTGGGCTGCAGTGGGGAAGAGCTGACCCTCAATGGGAAGCCCATCATTGCCAACAAGGACGTCCTGGCTACCAACGGTGTTGTACATTTTGTTAATGAGCTGCTGATCCCAGACTCAGGTACTGGTGACTCTCTGACTTTCTTTGTTGCCTTTCTTTTGTCTATTTTGCTAAGGAAATACTGGATTTAGAGGGTGTAGATATTTTGTAGTGATGGGTGGCTTGCCTTTAACACAAGGTTACTATGTGTTGCTTTTCAGCTAAGACCCTGTTTGAGCTGGCACAAGAATCTGAAGTTTCCAAGTCTACGGACCTTTTCAGACAAGCTGGTCTCAGTTCTCATCTAACTGGCAGTGAGCGAGTGACCCTCCTTGCCCCAGTGAATGATGTGTTCAAAGGTAAATTGGGGAGTAAATACCTTTCTTCCATCAGTTTGGGCCACAAATCTCCTTCAAACAGCCTTCAGCCAAGTTCCAGTGCACAAGTGTGCAAGTCCTCTCTCCAATGTCTCAGCTATAGGCAGTGGCGTCTAGCTTTAAAATTAAGAACTGGTGTGGGTAATACCCTGTATTTGGACATTTTTAGTGTCTCATTGGTCATTTTAAGTGAATCACTCATTCTTTCCGTGCTTTTTGCTGCAGATGGACTCCCCATTGTTGACAGCAACATGAAGAACTTGCTTCTGAACCACATTGTTAGAGACCAGCTCTCCTCTAAATATCTTTACCATGGACAGAAACTACAGACTCTGGGTGACAAAGAACTGAGAGTTTTTGTGTACCGCAATGTAAGTTCCTGCACTGTGCGGTGCTGTATATGCTGAATGATGTCTGATGTCTGTGATATTATGGCTATCATGTAAAAAATGTTATTGGGCACGATGGAAAGTATAAAAATCTCTTTCGAAGCATGTGTTAATAATGTCTTTTTTCTGCAATTTTGTTTGCAGAACCTTTGCATTGAAAACGCCTGCATTGCTGCCCATGACAAGAGAGGAAGGTTTGGGACCCTGTTTAGTGTGGACAAAATGTTAACTCCGCCGTCTGGCTCAGTGATGGATGTTCTCAAGGCAGACCATCGTTTCAGGTGACTTTTCTGCTCTTCTTAAGCGCTAATTAAGAGCAGAAGAGCTGCCAAAGCAGTTTCTATTTTATTATGGGTCGTAGTCATGACAATATATATATATATTTTTTTTTTTAACATAGAAAGAGCATCCAAAACCATGGTTTCATCCCTAAATTATAGGGAGTGAGACTTCAAAGAACCCTTCAACGAACTCTGAGCCAAGAGTGTGTGGTCGTGGTCACCCTTAATACAGTAAGAGGCTGGCTCCAAAGCCGTCTCTGCCTATCAGAGCCACTGTGGCCAGGCCTCTGACTCCTCGCTACCATTTGGTCCCCAAGGATTCAGCGTTCCCAGGTTGCTTTGCCATTTCTCAGATGTTTTGGTTGGATCTCATAGGCTCATTTCCTACCTAATCAATTTTTTGGTTAATTGATTTGCTGGACCCCAGCAGGATTTTGCAATTGTAACTTCACAGCTCTCTTTTGAACACAACACGCGATTGCACAAAGACTAAGAAAAGTAGTTTATGGTGAAGTGGTTTATGTGTCTTTGTCTTGCAGTACGTTGGTGGCTGCAATCCAGTCTGCAGGTCTAACGGAGAATTTGAACAGGCCAGGTACCTTCACAGTGTTTGCTCCAACAAACGAAGCTTTCCGAGCCATGCCTCAAGGGGAACTGAACAAATTAATGGGTGAGCATTTTCAGAGCGTTGAGATGAACAGCTGCTGTGTGTTATTGGCATGATACGGGAGAAATGGCTCCGTTTCTCTGCCATATCTCATTCTTTGACTCTGCCTGTTGGAATCATGAGCTTCCTACGCAATTGATTTGGATAAGGCCTATCCAGCAGAAGGCTGAGGATGCAGAGAGTGGCACTGAACTCTCACACGAAGCGTGGGCATGGGTTTATACTGTCCTTACGCTTGGAAGACACGCTTGGAAGTGTGTGCTACAGACTGACTGTGACTAATGTGGCTGGGGTGGCTGGTTTAAGCAGGATAACTCAAAGATGTTTCTACAGGGATCGATGAGGTCTCTGCCTTTCTCAGGGATGAAAGAAGTGAGAATGTGGCTGTCAACCACATAGGATCAGAGTATAAGTTTTGCAAATAGAAAACCTGGTCCACATTCAGCCTCAAGTTAGACTGTATGAAATTTAAGTAGTGAAAGGATGGAGCTGTTGCTCCATCTATGTGTGCATGGACAAAGCAGGAAGTCCAATCTGATCCCGAGAAGACGACAAATACTCCAGTCTAGCACAGAAGAAGTCCGAAAGCAGAGGCGTGCAGACCGGGTGTGGAAAAAAAGCATGGGAATGTTTAATAATGCTCTTCTGGATAAGCAGCACGATCCTTTATTTTGCTCATGTTGAAAACCAGCTGTGGTTGGAAACAATGTCAGGTATTTGAATGTAATGTCTTCTCATCATTAAAGCCCAACCAAACATTGACGTCATAATTTGGGAAGCATCTGCCCATGGTAGCTGGTTACCCTTTTAAGTGCAGGATGAGGAACTGGTAATATCAGACTGCACACCCAGTCCAGTGCTTAATGTATAAATATTTCAGAGCTGTTTTGCAGCTATTATAAACGGATACAGGAATGAAGTATCCCAGATGTGGACACTTCAGATTTTCTTCTTTTCTCACGCAAATATTTAGCTTACGCTCCTGACGAAGAAGTGAATCATGCTGGTGAGGATGTGCAGCGTGAACTGTGGCCACCGTAGGAAAGCTGTAATGGAAAAAAAGCTCACAATGTATTCAGATATGGGCGGTGAAACAAAAAATCCCCCTTGCTGAAGGAGCTCTCTGGTTTCATGGCTGGAGGCCATTTTTTGCACTAGCTGTTCCCCATCGCCTGTCTGTGGGTTTTGTCAGTGACACTACATCTTCTAAAGGAGAAGATGGAGGAGGGCTGCTGGCCCGCGCTACGCACATCACTGTGAAAACAGATGGCAAAGGGGAAGCATCTTATCTTCCGAAGATCTGTTTCAAAGTGCAGCTAGTTGAGTAGAGACTCAGTGGAGTGGGGATCAGGCCAGCAATCTGCGAGCCATTAGTGACATTTCTCCTGCACTCTTTCACTTCCGACCCAGGAATCCTGCAGTTTCAGCCATGAAGGTTATTGCCAAGTGACACGTGTTGGTGAAAGCATTGACGTTTGCAAATACCCAAGTGCTCTGTCTGCTTCCTTATTTCACACGGGCCTTCCCTCCGCCTTGGCTTCCTTGGGAAGTGAAAGCAGCAACAGAAGCAGGTTCATGCTGTGCACAGTGAGAGAGTGAGAGACTGAAAAAGCAGAGAGAGAGGGATTCCCTGTGTAGGGCAGGTTTGGTACGTACCAAGGTGGGACATTGGAAGAGTGTCCTGGACTCGCTGTGATCCTGACCTGTCCAGGCAGGAATGGCCTCAATGTCCTAACCAGCTCCAACCAAGGTTCTTCTGCCCAGTCTTTTCAATTTTAAACTTGCACTTTCAGGAAATAATTTTTTTTTTTTTCCATGTAATCTCATTCCAGCACATGAAATATGGGAAGCAAGCGCTCATGCTGTTTTGCAAACGTATATGTTTTCTTCCCCCAGGTAATGCCAAGGAACTTGCCAACATCCTGAAGTTCCACGTGGCTGATGAGATCCTGGTGAGCGGTGCAGTCAGTGCCCTTGTGAGGCTGAAGTCCATGCAGGGAGATAAACTGGAAGTCAGCATGGTGAGTCAACCTTAGTGGGGTTTGGTGGTCAGCAGGGCTGTGGGCTGTGTTTAGCTGTCCATGTCAAGGCCCAAAGTATGTCTGTGCTCATTTGGATGGTGTGGGAACATCTTCGACATGCATGCCCAGTCCCAGCAACCAGTGTTTTCTGGGCTGTAGTGGAGGGGCTGTTGCCATGTGTTCAATTCAGCAAGCTGGCAGGCTTGAAATGTGGCTTTCTTCAGCCTTCTCCCTAGAAGACCCGTTGTAAATGATTTCCAGGAGCTGCTATAAATTTAACCCTGAGTCATGGGGGGAAAAGCATAAATAAATGAATAGCTTGTTCAGCTAACGTATCATCTTTAGTGTAACAAAAATGATCTCTGCGTGGCTCCCTTAACGCAGCAGGATTTATTTAGATGTATAATTTCATTTCACAAATTCTGCACTACATTAAGAGAATGTAGGATCATCTATTGAGAAAAAATATATTTCAGAAAATAAAGAACCATGACCCACTCTGTGCATAAGGACAAAAATGCACGATGAAGTGGAAAGGGCAGTGTTTCCAAGGGTGTTGAGTTGGCCAACTTGTGTGCTAGACTCTGCCCGTGTCCAGTCCTGATCTGCTCTTGCCTGATGCCACCTCTGCTGCCATCCCTCTTGGCGTGAGTAGCAGCACCCACTGCACCAGGGAGCTGGGGGATGTGCCCTGTGGCCATGGGTCAGCGTTCCCAGCCATCGCACTGAGAAAGTCCATGCTCCAAAACCTGCCAGCCACTCCGGGACAAAATGCTCAGGCTATAGTTTGTTTTTATATTCTCCTTAATTGTCAAGACGAATGAAAACGCCTACAGCCATCCAGTAAATGAATGAATGCAAAGCGAGGGTTTTTTAATAAAATGGGAAACCACTGATGACAAAAGTTTCTCATTTTCTTCCTTTTTAATTTTTTTTCCTCTGACCAGAAAAACAATGTAATACATATCAACAAGGAGCCTGTTGCTGAAAGCGATATCATGGCCACGAATGGTGTGATTTATGCCGTGAACTCTGTTTTACAGCCTCAGGGTAGGTCCATGGTTAGAAATCTCTAGAGCTGCACCATTACAGCAGAGCTGCTTTGGGAGGGAGAGGTGACACACGGCGATTGTGTCGCCATGTTTATTGAGTTTATTGAGGAGGGTTAGTCTGTTCTGGGATTTTCAACACATTCTCCAAAATACTGGAAGGAAGCAGTCTGTGTGCTTTGAAGAGTATTTCAGTGCTATCTATGTCCCACCCTTAGCTTCAAGGCCACAAGAAAGAGGTGATGAGCCTGCGGATCCCGCATTAGAAATCTTCAAACAGGCATCTGCGTTATCCAAGGTAAAAGGCAAAAAATCTCTCGCTGTAGAACTATTGAAATTACATTTTGGTAATAAAGATTGGAAGATAATATCACATTCAGATTTTGACTTCCAAAGAGAGTGAGTGTACGTGTTTCATGGAATGACCAATCTTCTCTTCTTACATGATTTAATTATATAAAAAATAATACATTTTGCAACATGAAGCCTACAGTTTTGCAGCACACTGTGAATGAAACCTTGGCACGGTACTATATCAACCTCCAATAATGAAGAGTCATTCATCTATAGTTTTTGGAGACTAGGATAAATATATTGGCATGCAAACTGTTCCTAGAACTGTCGGAGATTTGTTGCATTTATCTAAACCTTATATTTTCTTACCGTGCAGGTTTCTCAGAGGAATCCTCGACTAGGTAAAACAACTTCTCTAGCTTATTTCTAATTTCCATTGTATGTCCCTGTCCTTTAAAGGGAAGTTTATTCTTTTTTCTTGCTCCAAGCAAGATGTCCCTGTCCTTTAAAGAGAAGTTTATTCTGTTTTCTTGCTCCAAGCAAGATGTAGCATAACCGGGAGGGGAGGGGAGAGGGAGATGCTGTGTGTTTGTCCCACCCAACTCGGTCTTCTCCTTGGCAGCACCTGTCTACTCCCGGTTACTAGCGAGGATGAAGGAGAACTCGGGTGGATTCTGAGCCGCGTCACGAGCAACCGCAGTCAGCGCCCCCATCCCATCTGCTCCGGCTGACAGCTGAAGAGAAGGACAGAATTGTTTTAAAAGCCAAATATCACCCTTAAATTTATTTTTGTTTCCAATGAAATGGATAGGAAAAATGAAAAGCCATATATATATATAT
>KL269497.1:6918-23434 GCA_000699545.1 Podiceps cristatus | reverse complement strand
CTATGAATCTATGAATCTACAGCAGATTGTCTGAAAATTCAATCCAATTTCTCCTCATGATCTACAGAGGCAAGAGAGAAATATCTAAAGGAGCAATTTCTTTAAATTTCATGGCTACTTTAGTATTAAGGCAATCAAATGTGAAATATCGATACGTCTGCACAGCATGAGTGACTGTATCCTGTTATTCTGATGAATAGTAGAAGTAGAAATGAGGAATGTGAAAAAGAAAAACACGAACTGAAAACATTACATACAGTGCTACAGTGATGTTAAATATCATCAGGCAAGATATTTTATTATGTGTCTGATTTTAATGAAACAAATCAAAGATGGAACCAAATCAGCTCAGTTTAATTAATTTCAAAGTGTAGATGTCTCAATTCCTAGAAATTAGAGATCATTCATTCTCTTTCAGTTACAGAGAAGAAAATGTGCCAAACTTCTGCACATAGTAGTACAAATTTTAAACCAATTTTACTCTTCTCTGTAGCTCCTGTCAGTCACTGAGCTCTACAGATTCCTACCAAGTCAGAGGGATGGGGATCCATACTTATTCTGCATTGGATAACATACAAAACAGCAGAAATGAGGGAAATCTCCATAAACACTGAATAATTTAAAACTTCTCTTACTGTTTCTGTCTGTTGGGGCTTTTTTCTGACTATTTCTTCATTCAGGAATGAATGAGATTTCAGAGAATGTGGCTTTTTAGTTATTGCATGACCACATACTGTTGAGCACTCTGCTTGATTCTTGAGTATTGTGGATCAGCTCTGTCTTCTTTTTTGAGTTTTTTGAACTTGATTAATTACCAAAACAGCAGATACTTAAACACATGTTTTTCATTTGACCTGAGACTATGTCACTGTGTTAGTGTTTGTTACTGGCAAAAGAACTAAAAGTTAAGTTTTCATTCTAAGTGTTAGAGGAAAGGACCTTCTCCCTGTCTTTATTTATAGACAATAAAATATCTCATAAACTGTGATGGAGAGTAGTATTGTGGGTTTTGTACACTGCGATTTGAAAAAGCCATTGATTTCCAACTGTGTTACAAT
Source organism: Podiceps cristatus (assembly GCA_000699545.1). Classification (NCBI taxonomy): domain Eukaryota; kingdom Metazoa; phylum Chordata; class Aves; order Podicipediformes; family Podicipedidae; genus Podiceps; species Podiceps cristatus. The sequence goes on along the minus strand of KL269497.1, from coordinate 22,376 downwards.
AAAATCCAACAGAAAAACAAACAAACAAACAAAAAAAGGACCCCCTCCATTTATTTTAATGTATATTCCATGAAGAACTGTTAATGGAAATTCTCTTCCCAATATTAATTAAATAATCTTACATAATACATCTCCTTTTTAAAAGTATGCTACAAACAAAATCTCAAAGGATAAAACATGCCGTACAGACATTCATTTTAGGTACATTTATACCATTGGTAAACTTACTAACTCATTGACTATTACTATGATTGTGGTTATTTTTCCTAAACTGTTTTCCTTACATGTTCATTACCAGCATTTAAGAGAGAGAATGTCCCATGACAAGTTAATGTAAAAATCACTTTCACAAGGAGATTTAAAAATAGATCCTTCCCATTAGCAACACTGTATGAAATATGGATTGATCTATTTTCCATAGCAATAGTGTACCAGTGCACAATGGAAATTGTTTTTTATTACTAATGGCATGGTTATAAATCAAAAGTTGCATTATGTGTCTACTCCCTGTTCAGATGTTTTCCAGAAGTTGGCATAGTGGTGACTCATACTCTGTTACTCTTTAAGTATTTGATATTAAATTACTCAAACTTAATACATGGATCGGTAGGGAATTAGATCCCAAAGTGGGTTTGAATAAGTTCTAGTTCATGCATCTATGTCAGAAGATCTGCAAATAGTGGTAAGAGTTGACAGCATTCTGGTTACTACTTAGCTGTTAGAAGCCTGTTCAAAATAGTGTTGGAAAACAGTCTATTAATTTGCTGTTCCTAAGCAAGGAAGTTCAAAACTCCTACACAGGGGTCTTCAGAGCGGGGGAAAAAAAAACAAAAACAAAAAACAGGCATTCTTTATACAAGTACGTGATTGTAAGTGAACTGCCAAAACACCATATTGTGTTAGTGGTTCCAGGCTCGTAGCTGTGTAAAATTTGACACACATAAGCTTACTTGCATGAAATATTTGCAATTCATTTGAAGAAAGTGTCCGAGGAATTTGTCAACACTATTGATTTTTCTGTCAGATAGTCTACATGGGCTGGACAGAAGAACGGGAACAGGACTCCCTCCAGGATCGAATGTACACGCCAAAGTTTCTAGCACTGAGGGGATCTTCCCTGTATAAATTTATAGCACCTCCAGTAAGTATATTTCTCATGCTTAGTGTCAATAAATTTTATTAAATAATTTCATTTAATATGTCCAAATCTTTCAGAATAAGATATCACTGACTGAGCTAACAGGGTTGCAATTTAAAGCACTGGGAAGTTCCAGGGTATATGGTATAGAAGTGACAGAAAATAGTTGTTCATCAGATGATGGGGCAACTAACAAGAATTTCTTTCCCCCCACTTACCTGAGCACTTAGAAAAATATGAGAGAAATCTACTTGTGCTAAAAGGGAGCTTTTCATTTTCCTTGGGTAGGCAGAACAAGCCTGAAGCAGGATGGTTAGACTGAATTATCATTCTAGTCAAACTGCTGAGATCTGGGGAAATATCAAAGCTTTTTGCATGCTGTGGAAATGACAATATCTCTGTATTTAGATTTCATACTGAATGTTACTTTTATACTGCTTGGGAGCACCAAAAGGGAGGTAGGGAAGTAAATGAAACTGTTTAGGTTAAATGTATCAATTGGAATCTGACTGGCAACACTAGGCAAAATTTTAGCTGTTGTCTCATACTCAGCAATTTACTTTTACAGTTTTACGGTACATCTAAACTGCAGTAAACAGAGATATCCTCTAGCTAACTTTTAAGGCAGAAGCCAAGGAGCCAGTAGCATTCCCATACTGAGAACAGGGAGAATAGTGTGGATTAATTTGTTCTGTTTATTGGGTGACCTTTCTGACTGGCATGTTGCCAGGCTGTGGCTCCTTTTCCTGCCCGAGGTAGTTCAAAGCCAGCTTGCAAGTCCTTACATCATTCATCGGTCACTGTTCATGTTTGTTTAGGAAAATCTTTAGGATCATGTGAAAGACATGAAGAATGGAAGTTAGGTACGCACTGAAAACTTCGTGTGTTCAGTATCAGTACACTAATTCACTGGTATGGGAGTTTGGCTCTCCCATGGATAGTAATTGGAGTTTGGCTTTTGTTGGTGGCTATTTTTCAGGATCAGATTAAAATGTCAGATTATGCTGCCAAACACCTTAATTCAAAGGCTTTGACTGCCCTACCTGAGCATTTGCTGCCCGTCAAATAAAGTAAGCTCCATTCTAGACACTAGATAGAAGCAGAAACAACACTGAGGGCTGCTGTTCAATACAAAAGAGGAAGGTTATTCTTTTGTAGACGCTATGGAAGGAACTACAAGCCTCTTTACTGAGGATTCAATCATAAGTTTTCAGGAGCAATATGCTGCTGGTGGGTAAATGGGTAATGGGTGATGATTAACAGGTGTGGGAGGAACATGTTTGTAATAGGGCTGTGAACCATAGTGATGTGAGTTAGGACAATTTTGACAACCTGCTGCTGTGTAAGACAGGGCACCGATCCTTGAAGTCTTTGTAGGTCTTGTTTCAGCTGAGCTGCAAGCACGACATGATTTTGTTTTGCCAGATTCTCGCTCTTATTCTAAAATAGAAAGGCAGTTCAAAGATAGAGAAAAATATTTTCTCTCCTTGGAGTAGGAGGGAATCAGAATGACAAACATGCTCTTTAAAGGACATAGACAGGAAGAGTTCCTATAGATCTACCTTAAAAACATGTCACGTATGTAATAATTGCACACTTCTATGCTCAGCAAAATTATCTTATCAAAACCTGCAGTAGGCCTTTTAAGAGGACTTCTAAAATCCTATTTTCTATATGCAAACTCTTACACATACAGTTATGTTTGCTGTTCTGCAGGTATATGTTTGTCTCTTCCAGGGATTATGAAAGATTAAAACAAACTTTCAGTGCCACAGTTTCAGATCTTCTATTTATGAGATGCATAATGTGTTGTCATAAGAAGAAAAACAGCTTTAATTATATTTGCAGTGAAAACTCCTTAGATTAAGTTGTTTTCTGAACAGAGATGTGCTACCAACTTTTAACCAGAAAATCAAATGGAAGTATTTCCCTGATTTCTGCCGAAGTCTAACACATTAGGGAAGCATGTGTTTAAACCGTGTATATCAGCGGCCTCCTCATGCCTCTTTTTTCACCTGTTTGATCAATAGTACTTCTACTTTCCATGCTCAGATAAATGAGCAATTCGAAGGTACCCTATTTGCATTTTGAAAGCTTTAAACAAAATTACTTTTTTTTTTTTTTTTTTTTTTTTTTTTTCTTTTTTCTCTTATTCCCTGGTACATTTTCTCCTTTAGAATTATTAAGTGTGTCAGGTCTTGTGGGTTTCACTGTTTCACAGTTTATAGTTGGAAATGTCAGAGAGAATGGACTTTAATTGAGAAAGAACTGCTAACACCTTTTTTCTTGCTACTTCAGCTTTTAAATTAAAATACTAAAAGTGAACATGGCAAGCAATTTCTATGGGTGCCTTAATGCTACAGTTGCTTTTGCTTTGCACATGTCTTTATATAGAAAGAGTTTTGTTTTAACCTGAAAAGAAGTCCCTTTATAAGTATGAACAAAAGCAGGAAACTGGGGGAGAAGAGGGAGCTCTCTGATATTTTTCCCCAAAGTATGGAGCCTGCAGTAAGCTTTTAAACACAGCTCTGAATGGCTTTGTGCTTCAGCAGCAATAGTAACTACTTTTCCTGATGGGAAAATATGACTTCAGTTTGTGTGGCTGGTGTTTTGGGCTCAGTGGAACTGCAGCAAGACTCGTCTCCTCATTTTTCTGTTCATGGTGAGAAAGCTCATTTTTTAGTCCACAGTAGAAAGAGCAGTTTTTTTGGTTTTTTTTTTTTTTTTCCTTCCTTTCTTTCCCTGACAAAAGGATTTTACATGTCATTCATCACATCTCTGAATAGCTTCTTAAAACTCAGGCATAAAGATTGTGTATTTCCGATATTTCTTTACTTCCTCAGTCTATATCAAACGATTTGATGAGCCTCAGTATTTAGTCACTCCCTTCCTTAGAAATCTGGTTTAATACCCATACTTCAAAAAGATAGTGAAAATCGAGTTTGCAAATAAATAAAGTTCTATTAGAAGAGAAACTATGACACTGTATTTTTGAACTTTTTATTCCTGACTGTGATTTCCTCAAAGGAGTTGAGGAATACAAAAATAATTTTGATGAGAAAAGTTTTATATCAGGACATCCAAACTCATAGATGCTTCTCAGCCATTTTGTGTCTATTCCCAATTTTTTTCTTTTTAGATAAAAAGTAAATTGGTCTCATATAACATTTGTTTCACATGCTGTAGATACCATTTTATGACATATTTTTCAAAGGACTTTATATTCTTGAATCTTGAAAAGCAAATAAACTTCTGGCTTCATCAGCTTTTTCATCTTGCCTAACAGTTATAATGATAAAACCGTCTTCCTTTGGAGCTGGGCCACTGTTCAATGCTTCTTACCATTACGATTTTTTATTTTTTTTTTTTTTCTCGTATATAGCCTCAATTTTCATTCTGATTTGTGTGTTGTATTGTCTTTTGAGACCATGAATAATTCTCCTCTTTCCTTCTCGCAGTTTCCTTGGAAAGTTATAGATTGCTGTGATATCCCCTTGACTCTTCTCTTACTGAATATATTCATCTATCCCTTTCTGTCTTGTTTAAGTCTTAACCCTTACCCTTGCATGATTTTATTGAACTTTTATCTATGCAATTTTATTGTGTAAAATAGCAGCTTAAAATGAATACTGTTAAAAGCAATTGTCAGGTCCTAAGACAAAGAGGAGAAATAGACTATTCTTCGAATCTTAATTTGTTAGAATTTAGGAGTAGATTAATCTTACTAAGAAAAAAAGAAAATGTATATTTGCCTTTGTTGTTTATTGTTAGTGTTTTCCCCTGGATTTCAAGGCATGTGGGGTAAGTGTCTAGGACATTGTAAGGTTGGAGACTTTGGTTTTACGTATTTGCAGACAATGTAAGTGACTGGGAGCAAATTGTTGCACGCAGTTACAAGGAGGGCAGTGGTGAGAAACAATCTCTTTATAGTCAAGGCTCCGTGAGAGGAGTTCAAGGTCTGCATCCTCTCAGGATCTCAATGCAAACCCTCCAGTGCGGGCAGGTGGCTCCCAGGGAAGCCTCACCGTTCAGCACAGAGCAGCCTACGTGCACAGGCACTGTGTTCTGGGCACGAGCAGACGGGCAGGACGTCTCCTAAGTACTGCCTGGATGGAGCAGTCTGCTCCCCAGTAGTTATTGCTCTGAGGCAGTGCTTGGTCATACTGGATGTAAAGGGTAGAAAGTTTAAGGGATGGATTTTGATTTTTGTTTTTAGTAAACTTAATTCTTGAAATAAACAAAAGTAACTTTGTTTTCCTGTTTCTTCGTTGTTTTGTTTTTGTTTTTTTTTTTCCAAGGTCACAACCTGGGATTGGACACGAGCTGAGAAAACATTTTCAGTTTATGAGATAATGTGCAAAATTCTCAAGGTATGATGAGAAAGTGTAAAATAAATTACCACTTTGTCAGACCAGTTGACAAGCCAGAGCATAACACTGCAACTGGAAACTGCATGTGACCACCTCGCAGAAAGAGATCTTTTTTTTTTTTTTTTTTTTCCCTTAGAAGTCAATATCAGAAGTCCTGGTGTCAGTAGATACAGAGCCAAAGTCTAGAAGGAATGTTTTCAAAAGCCATGGTAAAATTGGAAATAAAGTGATTTTGACTAGGAAACTTTTATTTCTCTATAGCACAGTATGGTTTTTATAGGTTGACTTTATTCAACCAGTATAACATTTCTTTTTCTAACCAAGGACCTAAAGAAATAGCAATCAATTCATTTGCCTTCAAATATTTTGATGCAACTAACAGTGGCTGCAATGTAAGATTTCACTAAAACTGAGAGCAGAGTCATTAAAATATACAATATAATTCTGAAAACTTTTTATTTTTGACAATTTCTTCAGTTTGCCTTAACTGTAATAAATGGAACAGAGATAATGCTTAGAATGTTAAAGCTGTGAGTAGCACATTGAATAAGGCTGGTTTTGTACATGGTATTTAATTTTTAATTCTGAATTCATTAAAAATTGGTATGTATGGTCTTCTCTGTTTTAAAAACGGTGAAAAACAGTTTTCCAGATGCTCTGCTTTTCTTGGTCTAAAAAATGAAAAGAGGAAAAGGAGATGAAAAAGAGATGAAAAATTGTCTGTTTCCATTCATCTGAAGTTCTTTCCTTTGTCTGTTGGTTTTGAGGTTTTTTGTTCAAAATTTTATAAAAGGTAATTTGAACTTTTGGAAGTTTCATCTAGGCAGAGGTAGACTAGAATCAAAAATATGTATGAAAAAATCATATTTTAAAAAAGTGTTTCCCATTGGGAAGACCTTGTACCAACACACATGGTACATTTCTTAGTTTTTATAGGTCATAGGTGCGCTATACTTTCTTTAAGCAAGCAGATTACAGATGGAACAGCTCAATAAAATTCAGAGATTTTTTACATCAGAGACTTCAAAAATAAGAAACCAAATTTACAGTCTGAAAGAAACCTTCTTGTAGCTATCTGCAACAGAAAAGTGAAAGAAGTTCTTATATTGTTCCTTTGTCTCTGAGGCCTGGAGTCTTCATCAAGGACTAGGATATCCCAAATGCAACACGCTTCACTGTGGTATGTCCTTTAACTACCAAGTGTGTGCAAACATTGCCTTTTTAGTAGTGGTCATATAGGGAGACAGTTAACAAAAGTTAATCGGCCTGTGAAGACATTGTACTGATGGTGTCATGTGAATGACACTCTCAGAACACAATCAAGCTTTGAGAGAGATGAAAAATCTCACTTGTGACATGCACTTTTTTTTTTTTTTCTTTTTTTTTTTTTTTTTTTTCCCTGGTAAACTGATTACTTCAGGCCTTGAGCCAGGAAAACAGTAAACACCAAGGTATCTCTTCTCTGAGAAGTAAGCCTGTTGGAGCTAGGACAACTCTTCCTTGTGAATTACCCAGAGATTTTATTATACTATTTGAATAGAAAGATACAGAACCTATGCTATATAGTTTTCTGTAATTTAAAAGTTCTTCTTTTCCTTTCTTCTACCATTTTCCATTGTTGATACTCTTCTCATTCACTCATTTTTAGCTATTTTTTCTTTTTTTCTCCTTTATCCTCTGCTCTTGTACACCAGTGCAGGGATATTTTTTTTTTATCTCTTTTCAGCAGCCTAGCGGAAGTTAGTTATAAGCAAGGAATCAGGTCACAAAGTAATAAAACCTGAAGCAATGCCTTCCTGGTACTGTTGTGTGGAAGCACAGAAAAGAGTACAAAGATATCATTTTTTCTTATCACCCAGCTCTCCAAACTGCCTGGGAAGAAGTGTAGATCCTCCATTCTCAGTCTGTATTAACAGGGGATGTTCCAACAGAGAGGCAATTCCAGCTTAAGTGATTTATGAATATCATTTATGTGTTTCTTTATGATGTTATTCATATGCAGTTATTCCTTTATTGTCTGTAAACATGGTCAAGCTTATAAAGTGTTGAAATGTTTCAAGCAGGCTCTTTAGCTGACTAAAACCTGTAAATAAAAAATAGAAGTACAAAAATCATTGCAATGAAATTACAGCTTCTGACATTGGAGTATTAATTTTCACCATCTTCTGGCTTTCTACAGCAGGTGCTCTAGGACTTAGCCATGGTTTCACTAAATATAAAAGCAAGTAAAACCAAAAACCCCAGCTTCCCATTACTACTGCTACATTGAACCTCTAGAGAGACTCAAGGTTTTGTTCAGCTTTTATGTCAGCATCATAAATGTCTCCATTTTACCAGTGCATATTTCTAGACTTGTTTGTACAAACCCCATGGATATTACTGAAACAGAGGAAACTTAGAAAAAGTTACTCTGGAGCTTTTTGATTACCTTCAAACTTCTTCCCTTCTATAGTAACTCACAAGCTACTTTCATTATAAATTTGTTTACTTTGGAGAATTAATTGCAAAAGGGCAGGCTAACAGGGTTTGAAGAGATTATATTCTTGAGATTGATAGATAGCATGACAGCTCAGGAAACCTAATGAAAAAATGAAGAAACCTGGGCTCTTCTACTGCAGTGTTCCCTCTCCTGCACTTGCTGTTCTTCCATGGCAGAGACTGAGTTCATGGAATTTTTTTTCAGGAAGATAGAGAAGATGGAACTATTCTGTGTTTCTACTTCAGAAGAGATATTCACATGTCATTGGGCAGAGATAAATCCAGGAAGATAGTAACGCCTGTTTGCAGGACAGCATCATCACTCAGTATCTCTTAAGTGGATTTAGTTCCATGTTCTCATTGAAACTCAAATTGTTCAGTCTATACATTTACTAGAAGTAAATATCATAGAACATCCCCAGACAGTGGAACACCATCATCTATATTCCAAATTTAATTTAATTTAGAATGATCACTATGATGGATTTTGGGCCAAATGGACCATCTAGCACTCTCCCAAACACTTCCTGGCATGTCTTGAGAGTTATCATGAGTGAAGGAGCACTTGTAATGAGCTATTGCATGTGAGCACCCTGTTTTAGAGGGATAAAGAGTTTCGTAGTATGGATATGGTCTGGCCCTTGCCAGCTGGCTCTAGTGTTAACAAACAGTACCATACATGCTTAATTTATTAGTATAGATACAGCTTCCATGTCTAATATTCACTTTAAGTAGAAGTACTTGCAGGTGGTCTATGCTAACCTTCATACAAATTTGCCCAGGAGTGAGAAGTAGTGCTTTAAAATTAATGTGTTTCCAAAGCATATTTCCTTCTGTGTTGGTCAGGCTGTTGGGTGTCCTGAGATGCAGCAGAAGATACATCATTTGCATGCAGGACTGAGTATGTTGGTCAGCACTGCCACGACACCTCTCAGTCAGAAGGAATGTGGGTCTCGGGTCATGTCGTCTTTGTCGAAATGAATTACTGAATGTTATCGCAACACTTACTGATCAAAATGTATCTGCATTATGTGGCTTGCTTAGATTAGAATGTTTCAAAAACTTTTTCAATCTTATAATCGTACGAAACTAGGATGCAACTTTCACCCAAGCATGCTGGTATTTTCTCCTGCTGTATACTGACAACTTTAATAACTGCCCCTCATGCCACAAGGACAGGACTTTCTGTCTGAAAGCATTTTTTCTTCTTCTTCCACTACTTAATTCTGACTAAAATTCCGATGAATGTCACAAGAGCAGTTCTGATTAGAGAGACTTAATACCTAAATTTGTCTCTTTAAATAGAATTGTAACTTTCCTCAGTTAGAGAGATTTCTCTAAGTTTCTGTTCATGACAGAAGCACTACAGTGGAGAATATGAACTGCCAGATCCTACTGAATAGACATGAATATTTCAGTGTTTCAGTATGAGTGAATAGTACCACTTCTGGTGACAATAAAAATATTAAAACACTAAATAAATATTAATGTCTACACCCAGTAGAGGATGTCACTGATTTAATAGTCAGAAGGGGAATATAGTCCAAACATGTTACATGGAACTCAGAACTCAGCTGGCCCCATGGCCAATGTTTTCTTCACAGCTGCCTGCACCTGTGGAGTGTGCTTCCTCCTTTAGCATCCATTCCAAAGCCTCCGACTCTTCTCACGAACAATACAGGAAACCAAGATGCCATTTTCTATTTTTCCATTTCTCTCAGCCTCAAAGCACCTAAAAGGCAGGATATTCTGTACCTTAATCAGAAATGTCAGATATTGTTATATGATTTATAACTAGCAGATTCATATTTGTAATAGCCCTCCAGTAAGTCACTATTTTGTTGTTACTGTGTTCTTTCTTTTTTTTTCCCCCCTCATCATATTACAAGGAAAAGAAAGAGGAGACTTGCCGTAAGCAAGGCAATAAGTCACTATTCCTAACATGATTAGAATCTTCTAAGTAATCAGGAAGACCATTACAATTTGAAACATAAAAGTAGATCTTAAAAATCTCTTTTGACTGTCTGAAAAACAGTTTTATTGACATAAATTCAGCAAAGGAACACTGATCCCCTAATTCAATAGTTACAATTTTAAATAGTAAAAAAGTATAAAATAACCCCAAACCCTGGCAATCACATTTGTACACTACCAAAACAATAGCAGATTATAAAAAAAAAAAAAAAAAAAAAAAAAAAAAGTTCTGTAGAAAGTTTTTAAAATATGGTGTAAAAATTGTAAAAATACATATCTCGGAAATATGAAGCTCCTCATTGTCAAGCTTTTGGGGCTGAAATAATATTTTTTGACATGTGATGTAGCTAAAGCAAACTGAGTACAAAAATCACATTTTAATTATATTGGATTAAATTATTCATTGTGAAATAATGACCAACAACAGTGGGTTATGTTTAATGTAAAAGGAACATTTATGGAGATGCAAATAACTTAAGACTGGGGGGGTGGGTGATAAATACATAAATTGATAAGCATATGAAGTAATTTATTATATTATGGGGTGGAAGTACTTTAACAGAGAGAAAACACAAGTCACTGAAAAACTCTTTAACCCTAAAATGAAACAGGTAAAAAGAAGGATCAACTAGAAATCAAAGTCAGGCAAGTTCAAATAGGGAAGAAGTTAGAAACTGAAAGTTTTGATGATTAATCAGTGGAAGGAACTAGTAAGAAATGTTGATAGCTTTTAAACCACTTTCTTTTTTTACCACTAGTTTTATTCAAACTGATGCTAGTGGGACAATGACACTAGCATGTGGATGAAAATCTGTGATCCACGCTAGGCAATTTGTCAGGCAAGATAAACTGATACCACTTCTGATAGTAAAATATATCTATGAGTCATTTTCAACAGAATTGCTGGTAGAATTTGCTATGAATAAATATTTCTGATTTATTCTGGAAAACGCTTTTTTCACTCTGTCTTCTATTTTGAGGGGTAAAGTCCCATTAACAGCCAACTAATTCCAATGTTAGGATTGGTCAAATCTTCAATATTCCAGAAAAGCAGGTACTTATATCACTTGTTTCAGAAATGGGCAGATGGCCTTGTCCTGTTCAGTACTTCAGAGCTAGCTGAACTGTAGTTGTCTTTTGGGTACTACTGATATTTTTGATATTCAGTTATAACTTGTGTGTTTTGAGTGTGTGTGCATGTGTATGTGTGTGTATTTTAACAAGACTTAAGTATCTTTGATAAATTGGTAAATAACTTAAATTTAAGCATTTTTTCCATATGGCGGGGTAGGAAAAAAGATTGTTAAGTTTTTCAGGTAAATTATGAAGAATAAAAAGATTGCATTTCTCTGCAAGCAAGTTTGCCTTGTTTGCTTGCGTTGCTACTGTTCTTCAGCTTCATACAAGCACCTCCTTTTAATTGTGAGAAAAAGCTTTCTACAGTTCAGTCACCTGCCTTCTATCTTCAATGTGTCATGCAAAAATATTTGGAGATTTACAATAAAAAGCACACTTTATTCAGCATAAAACAGGAAACATATTCAGATGTCAGATCAGGTCTGGAATGAAATGTGAGGGTAAGTGTGAAAGGCAATCTGCCGGCAATATGTCAGGATGGTGAATCATTGATGTTTATAGCTGGTATCATTCACATCAGTGCAGCTATAATTTTCTTAATATATTAATCAGGACCAACTTGGTGTCTCAGAAGACTTGTGTTTCCTTCCTTATTTAGCTATCAGTGTGTGTAAAATCCTCAAATGCAGTTATGTTAATTTTCCCACTTAAATTTTCTGTAATTTTCTTCTCCATTTCCAATAAGTCAAGTATGGGAAAGGATGATATAAAATCATGGGAAACTACTGAAAATATATATATTCAGATAATTTTTAAAATTAATGCCAATAGACACACAAACATGTAAAGTGAATGTTCAGAATATATTTTGAGGTCTATAATTAATATAGTTTGCTCAATGGCTGAGACTTGCATCCTGATGTGCTTCTACTAAGGTACTTCATGCATACTCAGAACTGCTTTGGAGGCAAAGTAATGAATGAGTTTTATGAATAGGTTAATGCTAATTCTACATCCAGCGAAAATTAGATTTTCAGCCAGGGTTTAGCCAGGTGCCAGTCCCTGGAAAAAGTGCTAAACTGTTGAGTGTTTCAGTTCTAAACAGTTGAAGTAATTTTCACAGAATCATAGAATGGTTTGGGTTGGAAGGGACCTTGAAGATCATCTAGCTCCACCCCCCCAGTCATGGGCAGGGACACCTCCCACTAGACCAGGTTGCTCAGAGCCCCGTCCAACCTGGCCTTGAACACTTCCAGGGATGGGGCATCCACAGCTTCTCTGGGCAACCTGTGCCAGTGCCTCACCACCCTCACAGTGAAGAATTTCTTCCTCATATCTAATCTAAATCTACCCTCTTTCAGTTTAAAGCCATTACCCCTTGTCCTATCACTACATGGCCTTGTCAAATATCCCTCTCCAGCTTTCTTGTAAGCCCTCTTTAGGTACTGGAAGGCCGCAATCAGGTCTCCCCAGAGCCTTCTCTTCTCCAGGCTGAACAAGCCCAACTCTCTCAGGCTGACATGCTCTGTCTTTTGTTTGCATCCTGTTCTAAATTTAAGAGTAATGTCTATGAAGAAAAGAGGATCTGTTCCTGCTCTAACTAGAATGCCAGATGTCTTTAAGATAAGTAAAAAAGTGAAAGTCATACATGATCTCCGTGTCCACTGGCATGAAGACCATCATTAAATCCACTTCATTTATATGATAAAGAAAAGCTTCTCAGGTGCTACTATCATTAGGTAATGAAATATTACTCCTGATAAGACCATTGAATCTCTGTCACTGGATCATTATAAGCATAAACTGGTGTGTAACTTCTCCTACCTTTCATAGAGGTGTGTGGTAGATGACCACACCTCTGGCCCAGTCATCTATATGTTCTGTGTTTCTGTGTGTGATGTCATTTCATTTCTCTTCAACATGTACATAATGATTCCCTAAGGAACCCTAATCTATGATGTGTTAATTTGGATAAATTTAATGGGTTCTGTGTGTTAAAGATGTTGATGCTCCTGTAACTGTACAGCACCATATAAGAGTCTTTTTTTTGAATGCAAAGACATAATGTTACCAGATTTGTGACGACTGCCACTGTATAAAGGTTTGTTAACTTTTTATTACATTCAGAAAAGGAAAGGCAAACTATTTGAAATGTAAAGTTATTAAGTGAGGCCTTTCTTGTTTCCCTTTAAAGAGGGGTTTTTTATTTATTTATTTTAAAGAAAAAAATAAGGGTTTGGGACATTTGTAATATTAGAATAGTATAAACTGTCACATTGTGGGGAAAAAAAATGAGTCAGTTGTGTTGGACTGGGCCTCCCAATCTCGGAGTCCAATCCTGCTTTCTGGAAGAAATAACAAGATAAACAAACAGGAGAAAATGAATAATAGATACAGAAAAAATGTGTTTAAATGACTCCAGTAACCTCTCTGCTGGTTAAAGGCATCGACTTTTCCTTCATCTTAGAAATTGCTTTTTGCTGTCTGTCTAGTTATGAATCCCACAACAGTGTGGCAACATCCTTGAAAGGCAAAGCCAAATTCATCTTTTAACATAAGGTAAAAGGAATGATGAAAAAGAACAGAAATAAGGTGTGAAATAGAAATACTGAATAAGGATACTTGGGAAAAACATGTATATGTTCTACATCCCAGATGTAACCCAAGATTTACGCTAAGTTTGAGAAGTTTTACCTTCATTGACTTAGTCTAATCAGGGCTTTTCTCAAGAATGGAGTGATGCATTGTTTTTATCCACTAATATGTTCCAATACATCAATTTTGGTAGATTTTTGTGTAGCATTTTTCTCTAGTTTATCAATTTTGTCTTATTTTATGGTCACATACTTTAAATATTTGAGAGTTTTTTCCTGTCTTTTTTTCTGACTATTGCAATAATTAAATTTAGCATAAGATGTTGCAGTTTTATTGCATAAAGAATTTAGGACTATGGGCTTTCATGCAACAGTGATATCACTGTATTTTTTCACTGGATCTTTGTTCCATTCCTTACATGAAGTAAATTGTTCCAGTCTCAGGGACAACTATTCAAAATTTCCTTTGGTGCGTTCTCTTCACATTGAAGGTCCATATATTACTTTCAACAGCCAGAGCCAACACTGAAAACAGAAATTTGTAGTTTTATGATAGGATCTTCTTTTCCATAGGCACTTTTGAATTTTTTTTCAGAGCACTATTAGCAAGTACATGTAAAATATCATTTTTTACCCATTTGCTGATAAAAATTTGCTGACATATTGATATCCAACACAAATGCTTTCACTATGCTACTCTAATCTGTTCTCAGCCTGCCATAGTGTATTGACAAGCTATTTAAACAAGGAATTCTGTTGAAAAAAAAAAAAAAAAAAGAAAGAAAGAAAGAAAGAAAGAAAAAAAAAAAAATCAGTATTCAGTCAGGTAAGTAATGCTTTTATATTTATTTGGTGGATAATTTTCCAGCCTTTTATTTAAAAAGATTTCATTCTTACCCTTCCAATATTTGTGTCCTTCATGAGGAAGATCTTTAAAAGACTTTCATTTAAAGCAAATACATATTAAAAAATCCAAATATCCCACAAAAATTTCACCATGTGAGAACTGTAAGGACTTTTCTTTCACATAATCTCTCTGTCCACTTCTGGTTTTGAGTCAGGTGCTTTTTTCTCTTGTTGAAGAGGTACATAATTTCTTGAAGGAGAAATAGTATATCCTGTTCTCATTTCCCATAGCTAATAGCATAACGTCCCCTAGCACCTGGAAAAGGTTCTTCTCTTCCTATATACCAGGGGGATGGAGCATGTTTGGAATGAAATCTTCAAAACTGTAACAGCGAAATTTTGCCCAGAAAATCTCGTTTCTTTCAGTAGATCTTAACTTGTATATTTTTCAAGGACGGCAAAAGTTTCCTCCTGTCCCTGAAGCAGTTGTTGCTGTTCCGAAGAACAGAGGCCCCAGCGCAGCCCAAAAAGCAGTTTCAGGAGGTGGTTCTGCTTGCCTATTTGTTTCTTTGGTTTTAACATGGACAAAACAATTTCCTTCTTTTCCCTGATTTATTTCACAGAACTGATTCAGCTGTTTTAACTATGATGTGAAAATAAAAAATATCCTCAGGCAGGCAACTAACATGGAAAAAACCCCACCCAGCTACAATTATTTACATTTGAGAAAATTATAAACAAGGGCCCAGAATGAAAAGATAGGACCACACTTTAGCATTGCTATCTATTATCATTATGTTTATTCTTCTGCGATCTGTTCTTAAAGTTAATTTCCTCAAAGTTTAGAGAGGCACTAAACCTTAATGACTCTCCAAAGAGGTGATGAACACATTTTTTAATCCCTGTTTGTAATTACAGTAGTCTCTGATTTCTCTTTAGCAGCAAATAACCACCAATGCTTCTCTGGAAAGTATTACTTTT
>JMFS01059041.1:0-12960 GCA_000699545.1 Podiceps cristatus | reverse complement strand
GGGGGTGAGTGAGCAGCTGGGTGGTCCACTTAGAGTTTGGGGTTAAACCATGACACCTGGGAAAAAGGCTATATGCCCAAAAGCTTACCTCCTTTTTCAGCCATGGTAATTACTCTGTTAAAATATATTGTCAGTACTAAATTCCTCATCTTGGTGTTCGATGCTGTGCCTAGTGAAGAGGATCAGAGCTTTGCAGTTTTCCTTCCTGTGATGCATACCCATGGTAAGGTAATTCTTTTGTTTTCAGTCCATGTTGATGAGACAAGGTGGGAGCAAAGAAAGATATAACTGAGGCAGAAAAGATCTGCCTCAGGCCAAATGAGCTTGTCATCTGTGAAAAGAAAGTAGTCCCAGTGCGACGGCTGCTCTGTCCTTTATGCTACCTTAGGAGTGAGCAACCTCACAAGCAGTCGTGTCACTTTAGGGGGTGTGCTTTCTGCAAATAAGCAAGTGGGGAAGGATTTCTGGAGGAGAAATCAGAAAAACTATTGCTGCGTTTTCTGAGAAGCAAAATTGAAGTGTCTTGAAAAAGTCTGTATCATAATCTTTCTGGGTGATACCATACTATTTAAGTAATTAATAGGTAGCTCTGTTTGGCTTAACTGTTTTTTCACCTATTCTGCATGCTTCCTTTTCTGGCTTTACTAAAACCAACAGAATTGTAAGTAAATTACCAAAACCTGCTAGTAATAACAGTTGATACTTGAGAAGGGAGGAGAGCGAAAAACGTGCTGAAGTACTTTCGAATATGCTGCTATACGCACGGGGGTGCTCAAGCTGTAGTTCCTGCTGTTAGCTGTTGGGTTGTCAGGGTTCTGAAAGCTGGGCAAGCAGGCAGGCCTGAGATCAAAACATTTGTCTAACGCCTTTCATCTTGATGCTGTTTCAGCACTTAATCAGCCCATCCCTTTGCAGTGTACACTGCTTTTCCACCTCGTTGCTGTGCTCCTTTGAAGTAACCCAGTGTTTAACACTGCTGATCTTTAAAATGAAAGGAACTTGCTAGCTGCAAGTTCTCTTTGTGGGATAAGGATGCCAAATGGCAATTGGCAGGTGTCAGGACAATCCCTCTTGCTGCCTAGTTGTCTTTGCAAAGCCGCCTGCATATGTAGCCATGTGGCCAGCTGGGAGGAGAAGTCCTCTTTTCAGTTGTTATTGTTGGGCTACCTGTATTTAATGGATCTGACTTACTTCTAAAAGCAAATAAAATACTCCTCTTTCCTTCAGAGCTCAGGATAGCACAGACAGCAGCAGCAGCTGTTGTTCTCATGAGTGAGGGCTGTCGCTCAATTTTTGAAGTTTTAGGGATCACAAGTTAGTATTTTCTTAAAAGAGAGGGGAACAGGCCAATGGGGAATTTACACCACGTAAAAGCTGGCTAGGAGAAGGTCCTTAACCCCTTTCTTCATTCTTCTCCTCCCACCCCCCCATTTTGTAGATTTAGGACTAGTTTTGGTCATGATTTCGTAGTGTTACAACTAGACATTGCTGGCTCTCCAAGCAGTGCAAATGTGGTCTAGATCATGCTGGACTATGCAATTGCATTTGTGTCAAATTAGAGGACAAATATGGACTTTATGCGGAGATCAGGGCTTTTTCTTGCCAGCATCGTGCCAGCTGTGGGAGGACGAATGATACTAGATCTAGGTAAAAGTTAGTCACAGAGAGATAATGCACGCTGCAAGCCCAATGCTACAAAGTTAACCTGCCAAAAACTGTCGAGCACATGTAAATCAGCAAACTGAGTTCATAATAAGGGATCGGTGCTTTTCATTAATGTTGCCATGGTGTCTTCGATCAGTTATTAAGAGCCTTGAAGCTTTATAGGTGTACTGTTTTGTAAAACCATGATCTTCTGTATCTAGGTTTCTAAAAGCAACCAGTTTTACTGTGTTGGGTTTTATTTTCCTTCTGTGCCCTCCTCCCAATGTCCACCACAGTAGCCGTTCATTCCTTGTTTGCAGTGCTGAGAGCACTGTGACATAATTACACAGTGAAGAGATGCGGTGTGCTTCAGTGGGAAAATGCCTTTGAAGGGCTCTTTATTGTTTGAGATTCGCTGTAAGGTCTGCGTGGTTTTGGTGCACACAATTATCCTATGATGTTGTGGGCTTTTGGTTTGGGTAGGGGTTTTTAAACAAACCTGAGTAAGTTAGGTGCTTGACTTTAGTGCAGATTAAGGTGAGTTCACGCAGCCTTATGTTCCTTATATTTAAAGATTTGAGCTTTGTAGACGCATTTCCCTAGCTGCCAGTTCATAATTTCAATGTCTTAACTTTGCATTTGAAGTAACAGTAACATTTTTTTAACTTGCTTTATTTAATATAATCCCCTACTTTTGTGTCAAAGAATAAAAGGTAAGAATCCTTCAGGAGAGACTGCTGCTGCTTTATTTATAGGGATTGGGCTTCTGGGTGAGGGTAATAGCTAGCCATAGGGTCCAGATGGCTCTCTTTTGCCCACTGCTTCCCTTGCTTGGGGAAATGAGGGTTCCACTGGAAGAGGAGAGGGGTCCCCTCTGGCAGTGAGAAGGATGCCTGTCAGGATCTCCTTGCAAGGTGACCAGTAAGAATTCACTGCCTTGTGTAGGGTCATATGCATACTCTTGGTTAGCATACTCTCTCTAGCTGTCCCTCCCAACTAGAGTTCCTTTGGCAAATTCTTCAGTGACCAAATTATTCAGTGTTCTGTGGTTTTGACCAGGAGTAGATAAAATTCCAATAAAAAAGATGTGTCTGCTTTTATTTGGTTCCATGGTAGAAAATAGTAAAAAAAAATGGCAGTATTATCAACTGTGAGGAATGAGAATTTGAATTTAAGACTATGATTTTCATCTGATTTCATATTAGACTAATGAATTAAGTCCGTTGTCATCTCTCTAGAGAAGTTAAATACAGTTCCACGTAGTACTGATAGGGGGAGGTTAAGGACCATGTAGCCTGGTGTAAATCTAAAGAAACTACTACAACTCACCATCCCTTTTCCTCTGAATTCTAAGCATTAAGGTTTGAGCCATTTTATATAAGGGTTTTTTTTCCCCTCAAACTAATCCCCAATATTTGTTTATTATGTTTTCCTGCATAGCATGATAAAGTATGCTGTACGTTATCTTATTATTTCTTTATATACACGTGTTTGCGGGTCTGTGATGAATCACTTGAACAAAAAATAGTTTATCCTGGATTAATTAAAATAATGTGATTTGAAGCACATGGAAAATGGGAGGCAAATAATATTAATTTCCAAGTTTTCAGGTGGACAATTAATGTTTCTAAAAAATGTCAGCATGCTTCTGGGGACTGGGAAACATTTTCACAAAACCAAGTAAATAACATAATACTATACTTGTGGAATAGACCGATATGCAAGGGATGGAGTATTAAATCCTAGGGCTCTAGTTTCAGTTAAACAGCAGACTCAGAAGTTATCCACATTGCTTGTGCTGGAGATGGTTCAAAAAGGTTCCTCTGCTGCTTATTACATCACATATTTACAGAATGATGGGGGCTTTTGCTTTTTAAAGGATGACCGTTCTCCCTAAGTGCCAGCTGACCTTTCCTGCTCTGAAAACTGCTTTGTCATTACAGTCCTCAGATGTAAAGATGGACTAGCGATGCTAGGGGTGAGGAATTATCTCGTTTTGTGCAGATTCCGGGAGGAGAAATTAACACGTAACAAATGGTCCTAACTGGCCTGGAAAGGAACCAACAGTCATCGACATTCCTAAAAGCTAAGGATGGAGGAATGTGAGGATGACAGCCCTTATGCCATCCTTCAGGGTGGAAAAATTCTGTGTGGGAACTGTTATGCTTCATTTTGCCTGCAGTCCTGTCCACTCTGTTCACCTACTCGCTCCCTTCTACCTTTCACACTGGGGTGCCACAGCAGTCAGCTGTTTTCAGTTTAGCATTCTGCAGATGAAGCCTAGAAGGCATTTAAATTCTGGAGGCAGCTTTTTTTTTTTTACAGTACTGCATTTATTAGATTGTCCAGAATAGTTTTGTTGTTGGTGTTTTTTTATTCTCTGTGAATTTTAATATTCATGAAGTTTACTGATCAGACTACACTTGGAATCTCGTATTCTGACTTTACGGAACAAGTATGGTGCGGGTGAGAGCCTCAGTTATTGGTTTAGATCCCTGAAGTCCAAGAAGGACTTTTATCCTGTGCTTAAGAGTGTTCCTCAAGTCCTGAGCGTTCATCTCATACCAACAACGGATATTTAAATACAGGCGTGTCCCTGCAGACCTAATCATAACAAAATCTTCATCATGGCAAGCATAAAAGCAATGAAATCTTCCCAGCTCCCAGAACCCCTGCTGCTCAAATCCCTCATGAAAAAAGGGGTATCTTACTGTATGCTCTGTACCTTAATAATATCAGACCTTTTTAGGCGTGGAGAGAGGTAGGGAAGGGAAGCACATTTACCTCTGCCAAGTGCCCTGCCTGGGCCCTCTTGTTTTATTCGTAGCTGGTTTAGTCTCACAGGGTAGAGGGTGTTTTTTCCGGTAGATTGGTCGCAGCACAGCGAGAGCTGTTTGTAACATCTTAACTTGACCCAGGAGCTGACTAGCAATGAATACAGACCTCGAAACTGAAGTTTGGGCCTGTTTTCTCACACTGCTCAGCAGGTACTGCCAGCATATATGGTTGGAGCAGTGCAGCCTGAACTGTGTAAGAGGATCATATGTCTGTGATTTATGTATGACATCTGCACACAATACAGTTGTGTTTCCCTAAGAGGGATGGTATAATCCACGGATAGACTACTGGTACTGCTCATCCTGGATGTCAGGCTATAGTTCCCACTGACATCTGTTCTGTGCTGCAGCCTGCATCTCTGCTGCTTTGATCTTCTGTATTCATAAGACACCACATGGAATGGCACATTCTTGTGGCAGTGTTTCTGGAAATGTGTCACTTGTAAAATCTTTTTCATCCTAACTTCCAGGAGAAAAGGGAAGAGAACGTAGAGTCTTGGATGGCACAGTATTTCAACTGGCATGAGAGAAAAGCAACCCCTACCTCCCTCTGCTCAGAAAGTAAGGATCCCAAGCTAGAATGTACCTCATCTTACTTGGGTATTGCCTAAGATGTTCGAAGACAAGGAATGCCATTTTCATGATAAACAGTAAGGAAAAATGGATTGTTAAACAGCTCCTAAATCTTCTCACCTTTCCTCACTGTGTGTCTTGCCAAGTCTGTTGCGGCTACTTCCTCAGGGTCTGGTGAGCTCCACCCAGCGACTCCGCAGTGAAGAAGAATTTCTGCAGCCCAATAATCGATCTTTAATAGGAAGAGCCATTACCATTGCTGATTTGTATCAAGCCTTCTGTCAGTAGATGGAAGGCAGATGTAGGAAAAATTAATATCCCCAGCAGAGACTGTACTGTATCGCTTCACTGGTGAATGAATACAATTGATTTCAAGGAAACCACACTTTTGCATCTGTGCTTGAACAGTAAAAAGATGCTTTTGGTACATGTTACTAGAGTACAGCTGGGAACTTGTGATACTATCATAAGCTTGATTTTGGCTTTATGAGTCCAAGGCTCAAATCTGTTAAGTGGAAGGGCCAGAAATGTTGAAAAGCCATTTGGAATGTTGATGAGTACCACACACATTGTAACGGGAAGAATGTTGTTAATTAGAAACAAATGCCAGCCTTCAGCATCAGCCAGTTTTGAGGAAAAGAGCCTGTCAGATCCAGGAGTTTGGGCTTTATTATGTTTGTTTTGAATTTGCCTGGAGACTCTTTGTCAGTGCTGATCAAAAGTGGTGTGCAGTTGTTCCAGAGTGGATAGAATGCAAACCCATGGTAAATGATTGATCCTTGGAAGTTCAAGAGGGTGAGGAGAGATCTTTGGATCATAGTTACAATGTACTCTTGCAGCCAAGTTAGAGCAAGACAAGCAGCTGCCTTTCTGCTCTGGTCTTTTAAGATGACCTGTTTTACTTTGCACTGAGATGGGATAGGAACCTTCGGGCAGAGACATGGTAACTTGTGAAGTACTTGAACCTGAGTGGGGGAGAACATCTGAGTGGCTTTAGTGTTCGTTTGCAACTGAGGAGCAATTCAGATCATTATTGTGGCCCTTCTCTGGACTTACTTCAACAGGTCCACGTTCTTCTCATGTTGGAGGCCACAGAGCTGGACTCAGTACTCCAGGTGGGGTCTTATGAGAGTGGAATAGAGGGAGAGAATCACAGAATCCCCTCGACCTGCTGATCACACCTCTTTTGATGCAGCCCAGGAGATGGTTGGCCTTCTGGGCTGCGAGTGTGCATTGCCTGGTCATGTTGAGCTTCTCCTCAACTAACACCCCCAAGTCCCTCTCGGCAGGGCTGTTCTCAATCCTTTCTCTGTCCAGCCTGTATTTGTACTTGGGATTGCCCCGACCCATGTGTAGGACCTTGCACTTGGCCTTGCTGAACTTCATGAGGTTGTCATGTGCCCACCTCTCAAGCCTGTCAAGGGTCCCTCTAGATGTCATCTCTTCCCTCCAGCGTGTCAACTGCAGCACACGGCTTGGTGTTGCTGGCAAATTTTCTGAGGGTGCACTCCATCCCGCTGTCCATGTTGCTGATAAAGATGTTAAACCGCACCAGTCCCAATACCAAACCCTGAGGAATGCCACTCATCACTGGTCTCCAATTGGACACTGAGCTGTTGACACAGCTCTTAGTGACCATCCAGTCAGTTCCTTATCAACCAGGTCATCCATCCATCAAATCCATGTCTCTCCAATTCAGAGACAGGGATGTCATGCAGGACAGTAGTGTGCACAATTCATCGTGTGCATTGTTAATGACAGGAAATTTATCTTAAGTTCTCAACGTGGAAAAGTAGTTTGTCCATGAAGCTTAGAGAAGATGCCCACCTTTCATCACGTTTCATGTTACCAACAGGCATGATGAAGGTTAGGAGTGTCGACTAGAACTTATTAAGACAAATGAATCAGGGGCACAGGGGATGGATGGTTCCTCTGAAGGGACCTTGCTTTTTCTAGACCTTTAATGAGCTGATGTCACTTGTGAGGGAAAAAAAAAAAAAAAAAAAAAAGTATTGCGAAAACTGTAGGGGAGGCAGTGTTCTGAGTATGGTACAGGGCTCTGCCACACATATATTTAGTTCCCTGAAGATGGTTACTTTTCTTCAGTGCTTCCAAGTTTTCTTCATGCCTTTTGTGCTACCTGTGCAGCACATTTTGTACAGTTATTGATTTAGATAGCAAATTCACGCAGGTTGCATGCTTGGAGGTTGTTGCGGTGTGAGCATGGTAAGATCTTGTTCCTCGCTGGAGTACATAGCCAGTCTGCTAATTGGAAGTGGTAAGAAAGAATAGTGCTTCCCAAGCATTACTTGGGAGAGATGTGTAACAGTGGAACATAGTCTAATGGTGAGCTCTTTAGAGTATGATTTGTTCAACTTAGAAGGGTCTGTCAGAGCTGTAATATGAAATATGACACATACACACCACCTTCTTCTTGTGAGTCCCTGGCATCTTCCCCAGCACCATCCCAAGCATGTGTCCTGCCTACCCTATCCATCTTGTTTCTCACAGAATTGTAAATCATGTCACTGTTGTGGGGCTGAATTTTCTTTACACTGTTGAGACACTCTGTATCAGCTCTTCAGGAGATTCTTGGTTTGTAATCTTGGGTAGAGATGCATAGCCTCAAGTAGTTTGGAGGCCATAAGTATGGATCAGGATGCTCAAGCCATTTTCCTTTCATTGAAGGTGGGTGGAATAGAACTTGGGGGATCCCAAGGAAGTTGTGACACGTTTCTTTCTGGTGCGTTTCTTTCTGGAGCAATTTATTTGAATCTTGTATTTTGGGGCTCTTCTCTGTCTATAGGGTGGGATTGTCTAACTTCAGAAACGGTTTGAAATTTCTGTGCTTGCCCCAGGAAGAGAGATGCTAAGGTATGACTTCCAGCCTACTGTTAAGGAGAAAGTAAATGACTACCTGCCAGCTTATGGGTCCTCTCGCATTCAACATCTGTGGAAAATGCAAGTGGCCAAAAAAAGAATAGCTGTATTCCAGTGTGATCCCAGTTGGAGGAAGGTTGAGATGCAGGAATTCAGTTTTGATTAATAGACATAATTGCCCTTAAGGGTTCAAATTAAAACTGGGGCATTTTTTGTTTTACATGCTTAACAGAAGCAGATGGAAATCCTATTGAATATAACTATGGATTTATGTAAGTCAGGAAACATACTTTCTTAAAGAAGTGAGAGTTAGAGGGACGGCACTGTAAAAATGCAATGTGGTGTAACCTTGGGCAGCAAATAGTGTACTGGTAATGGGAGCTGCTGCAGGCAGATAAAATTTCTTCTGTGTGAATTTCTGAACTGTTAGGCTAGGAACTGAAACAGAAACGTGGAACCTGAACTCTCTTTATAGCTGAGAACTTGAGCCCTTTTTGTCTAGAAAATGGTGAAATGATACAATCTTCTAATAGGGAATGTTAGTTGCCTGGAAATGCGTCTAATAAAATACAAATAGTGGCAGTACTCTCTAGGCATGTGATTTCTGCTTTGAGGAAGAGTTTAAAATTGAAAGGTGGCAAAGAACTTCTTAGAGGTTTCATATTGATATAGCCTAAACCTTGTCTTTTATATCATGGGTGAAACTGAAGGGATTTTCATTTTTGAGTGTTCATGTTCTTTGTGCATTTTGTTAAAGTCTAGCTGGTCAATCACATAATCATAGAATCATAGAATGATAGAATGCTTTGGGTTGGAATGAAAGATTTTTTTTTTTAAGGTTCTGGAAACTCAAGAGAGCTTCTGAAAATGTTTTTGTTTATCTTAAATGTGACACTGTTTTTCAAACTTAGGAATCATTCTCTAGCTTGAAGTCCAATTAGATTTACTTAAAACACCATTCTTCCCATGAGTTCCACCTCATACCGTTCTGTTGGATTTTTTTTTTTTTTTCAGAAAGACAGCCTTCTTTACACACTTGTTTTTTTCTTTTTTTAAGTGTGTGTGTCTACTGCTATTCACTGTTCAAGCCAAGAATTGTGTTTTTTACCTTTTCTGTAAATGTCCCTGTGGTTCATATTATTTGCTAATTAAAATGCTACATACTTTTCACACTCAGCTATTTGAAAATATTTCTGTTCCTTATTACTAGGAAATTCTTTAATACATTGCCAGAATTACAGTTGAATCCCTGGGTACTTATCATCTTTTTAAAAAGGAGAAGATCCAGCTTTGTCAGAAGGAAAAAGTTGCAGTGAGTGGCTGGGACGAGGTCAGTTGTTTCTGAAATGGTGCCCTTTGCAAAGAAGCGCTGATTTTGGTCTGTAATCACTGCACAGTTCATGTTTTTTTATTCAGTTACTGCCTATGTAAGTGCTTGCTCCAGAGAGTGCCACTAATAATTCTCTTTTATTTTACAAAGTAAACAACCTCAGATTAATTGGCTAATAAAAGCTTTGCTATGCTGACGTTTTTCTGCTTTATCTGCTATTACTGGAAGGCTGAGAGATAAGCTTTGATTGGAGATACTTAGAATAAATGCTTTCAACAGTAAGTCCCCAGAGATTGACTATGCACACAACTGCATTTAAAAAAAAAAAAATATATATATATATATTTGGTGACCTTTTCCCCTTCAGATCCCAATTAGCTAGAATGTGAAATAATTGTAGAAATCAGGACAAAATAGGAGCAGCGATGTTTTAGGATGCCTTCATGCAGCATACCTGCTTATTAATAGCAGGTCCTGCCGGTCTTTCTGTTTCTCTTTGCTACAGCATGGTGATAGTGACATGAACACATCAAAGTGGAACAGAATGTAGTTGACAGACTGTGAGAGCTTGGAGCTTTGGCATGTTTACTTTTCCAGTGCAGCCAACCCCCTTAAGGAATGGAACTGAAATAAGAACAGTCTGGCTCAGAAGTAAGTGTATATCGTGTTTTTTGCTGTCAAAAGCTATTTGCTCTTGTGACAATTCAGAGTTTGGAGTGAGGATCTCTGTGGAAAATCAGGCTTAAGTCTGGGAGGTGCTAAATTGCAAAAGTGAGGGCTTGACCACAATACAGTCTTTTAAAAATCCCAAAGATAGGGAAAACTAGTTCTGATATTCTGGCCAAATGAAATTTTTTTTGGTGCTTTGGGGTTTTATGATATTTCTCTCCCAAGTTCTGTGAGACGAGATGATGTTCCTATGGTGTTAAATAATGTGAAACACGGATTTGTGGTGTGGGCCTGAGCGAAGGAGCTGTTGTGATACTGTGCTGGCATTATAATGGCTGTCAGCATCCCTGGGTTTGAAATGGTTTCTGACTTTCCTTATTGCTATTCGGATGAGCATCACTATGACCTGGGATGGGGCAGTAGTAAAACAGCATTTCTAGTCTGTGGTGTGAAAGCTTTGTGGTCCCCTCTCAATAACTCTACTTTTTTTTTTTTTTTTTTTTTTTACTATTCACTCATGAGTAGTTTTGCACAGATTAGGATGTTAATTTGTATTATTTTAAAGTCATTTGAGATGGAAAAGGTAGAGACAAAACTATTGGACAGTAATATATGAATTTTCAGAAGAGAGGATTTTACAAGTTAGTAAGTGAATGAGGGTCTCTAACAACCTGTTGAGTGTTCACTGCAGATTAAGTTTTCCTGTGGAAATAGAATATGCTCCAACAGTCTGAAAACACTAGGAAAAGCGTTCACTGAAAGGGTTGTCAGGCCCTGGAACAGGCTGCCCAGGGAAGTGGTGGAGTCACCGTCGCTGGGGGTATTTAAAAGACGCTTGGATGAGGCGCTTAGGGACATGGTTTAGTGGTGGGCTTGGCAATGCTGGGTTAGTGGTTGGACTCGATGGTCCTAAGGGTCTCTTCTAACCTAAACGATTCTATGATTCCATGAAAGGAGGAGTCTACCTAAAGGATAGGAGTTCTCCAGTCTCATAGTTCCTGTAAGGTAAGCAGAGTTGGAGCAAGCTATAATTCAGGGGCCTAACTATGGATTTAGTCTAATTTAAAAATTCAGTATCAGGAGAAAGTTGTTACAGTTTCTACACAGTGAGAATTTAAACCTTGAGTTTTTTTGTGCTTTGTAATTTATCTCCCTCTGTCTCCTCCAGAAAATCAGGCCTCTCTGAACTTTACCAAATGAAGCTCCAAAATGATGTGCTTTCCAAAGAGTTGGCTAGGTGAGTGGGGCTGTGAGTGAACAAAGAACAGCGTTCTTCCATAACACCTGCTGAATGGGCCCAAGCCCAGGGAGTCAGCTTGGCTATTAACTTGGAGAACCTGCCAGGTAGCTCTTCCCTCACAGAAAAATCCTGCAAAGAAAAATGTTTTGAGGTGTGAAACTTTTGAAGAATAATCAGTAATTGTGGAATCCGTATTTTGCAATGCTTGCTCCTGTGAATCGACCCACTGCATTTAATAACACTGTTAAACAGATATATGAATATAACAGACACTATACTAATGTCTGGTTTTCTAACATATACTAACCTTTTAATTGGCTCACTTCCTTTATCAAAGGAACTTATAAAAAATCAAGCCCTTCTTTCTTGTTGCCATTCTTTGCACTTTAGATATCTCCAGGTGATAACATCAACATGAATACAAATAATATTCCAACCACTGGTAAGTGAAACACAGTTGAAGGTAAAGGGAAGGGAGTGTTACCTAGAAGGCAGGGTGTCTAGGGCAGCACATTGTTATTTGAAATGCTAACAGTGACTAGGAGCCAGTATGCAGCTAATAGTTCAGGTATGTTCATTAAAAAGCACATGAACTGTTTTCTTTGGAGATTAGTATTGCCTTACTAATACATCTTTGGTTTCTAATACTTACTGATACTTAAAGGCCTTTCATGCACAAACTGAACTAATGTTTGGCAAACAGCCACCTGAAGCTCTTGAATGATACGAAGATTGTTTCCTTTTTCATGCTTTTGAATATGCTATGATTTGGAAGGGTATATGGAAAAGAAACATATCTCTTGGCATATCTGTGTAACAACTGCCAAAAATATTGAACCGATTTAGCAACAAATACTTATTTTTCTCCATAACATAAGGTTTATGGCTAAGCATCCCAGCATTCTTGGTAGAATCCTTTCTTACTGTTGCTATCTAAATATTTCTGGTTTTTGAAAGGTAGTCAAGCAAATATACTGCCCTTCATCATGGTGCACTTTCAAAGATGCAAAAGATATGCTTTGAGAGGTCAAATGTATTAGCTTTGTCTAAAATTCGTCACAGATCAAAAGCCCCTAGCTTATTTTAAGAAGGCTTTTTACCTTGTTTTGGGAACCTCTGTTCTTCTCTGCCAAACTCAAATGCAAATACCAAAAGATATTCCTGAGTGTGATAATACACCTAGAAAAGTGAAAAAAGGTGGGGGTTTTTTGTTATTATTTTTTAACATCTGATGGAGATGGGAAATAATGGTAAGTTTGGGGATTTTTTTTTTTTTTTTTTTTTTTCTATAGACACCCCAGAGCTCTTTTCTGGAATGCTGGTATTTGCACGTCCATTGAAGGCTGACCATCACTGAATTCAGTAGATGACTTGCAGAAAAGATGTGCAAGCACCAGCCAGACACTGTGTTGCTGCCTCCAGTTATTTGTGAATAGCTGTCCTGTATGTTGTTTGTATGAGGTCCTTTTTTTGAGGTAGCATGAAACCAGATGTATTTTTGGTTAGTTCAAAGCATTTACAACATACTGTTAATCAACAGATTTTAATTAAAGAAACCCAGTTTGTAAGTAGAAAGACCTCATTTACCACAGTAGACAGGTAGCTTCTATGAGGCTCCGAGTAGTGGCTCCCACTTTGACATCCATGTCATATGGGAGAGCCTTGGCAAGGGAGACCTCTGCCATCAGTCAGGGGTCCCCATCCCTGAACACTATGGAAGAGCTTTAGGAGGGAATATCTACATCCGGGGTACCTTTTCAGTCTGCCCACCCCTAGTGTCCACACCC
>KL269495.1:0-16872 GCA_000699545.1 Podiceps cristatus | reverse complement strand
CTGTGGGGGAATATCCCTGCTCCTGGCTGCTGCTGGGGACGGGCTGGGTCGGTCCTCGGGTGGTGAGAAACTGTGCATTGTTCGTTTTGTATATTCTATTATCCTTTTACATTATTATTATAATGAATATATTTTTATCTTTTCCTTTGCTGTCTTGGTAAAGTGTTTTTATCCCAACCCACGAGCTCTCTCTCTCTCCATTTCTCCTCCTCACCCCACCGAGGAGGGGAGGGGTGAGCAAGCAGGCGGCTGCCTGGTCCGCTTACCCTTCGGGATTAAACCAAGACAGTAACCCACGACTATTCTTTTATTCAATTTAAAGACCCATTTCAGAAGACTAGTTAGTCTTTTAGTCTATGAGGGACATCCCTAGTATTACCTAAAGGTCTGCGAACTGTCATGCTCACCATGGCAAAAGTGTTTCTTGTCTCACTGGAATCTGAATAATGCAGAATTTGGTTTAAAAAATGGTGGATTTTGTAGTTTTAGTAAATGAAGAATAATAGAATATACTAATTAGAAATTCCTTGTAGCACTTCACTGTAAGAAATGACATTGAAAGCTTCATAATATTTAAATGTATTTCGTGACAGAACACTGGCAGCATTTAAAAGGTCTTAGGTGCTTTGAATTCCTGATTGGTTTGACAGCTTGACAGTGATTTGTAAACCGAAGGTGTTGGCACAGCTTGCTCTTCTGTCGGGGCAGGTATCAAAGTTCAGACTCCAGACTAGTCACCACTTGAACACGGAGATGAAAAATTGCTCTCTGATAAATGTTTTCACTGTGGAAGAAACAAGCTTCTGCTCCTGAAAATAGTGAAGCCTGATCTGAAAATGATTCAAAGCAGTAGAAAGACTTCTATTGATTTCAACGGCCTTTGAATCAATCAGTCTTTTTCCCTTATATCCCATTTTATGGCATACCGGGTAGGTCTGGGATTTATCAGAGGATAGGCTAAAACCCCGGCAAGTCTGCATCAAAATGAGAGACCACCAACATTAAAGAGGGAAACAAGGCTTAACCAGATGAAGCAGGTAGATACAGTGATTTATAATCTGGAATCATATAAATTGGGCTGAACATCAAATTTGGAGTGTGCTTTTCCCTCTTTCTCCATCTTCCTTCTGAATGTGAATTTATATTTTCTGTTTATGCCAAAATCAGAAAGATATTTATTTTGATTCTGCTGGGATTTCTCTGTAATACACTTAAAATACAGTTCTGGCTGTAATAGGACAATTTAAGATTACATATTCATAATTTTAAATAAAATAATTTGATTTTCAAAGATGATCTCTTTCATGATCTTCTATTGGGATCTCAGCAAACATAGAAATAATTAAATGAGGCGACAGAGCATGAAACACCACATTTGCAAAGTTTGTTAGCCATGAAAATTTGCAGTTGTTTCCATTGCAGTGCTGTATTTTACACATTCAACTGAACCCATATTACATTATTAAACTATAAATTTTCATGGCTTACAAACTTTGCAGGTGTGGTGTTAAATGCTCAATTGCACTGGTTAATTATTCGCGTGATTTTTAGCGCCCTTGTAGCAGACTTGGAAACTGCACGTGTGGGCAGTAAAAGCCCTGCTTAGCCCTTGCCGGGGAAAAAGGCTCCAAGGTGCAAACGTTTTCAATTAAAATCCTGGGTATTTTTTATAGTGCTCTATTTTTAGCTAACCTCTGGTAAATATTGGAAAGGCGATCGATACTCTACAGGATGTCAAGAAATCCTTTCTAAGGGGAAGAATGGTGAAGCACTGGAATTAATAGATGTTAAGAGCTACTCTACAGCCTAAGCTATCTGCTTGTCTCCTGCCTCGTTGAGAGGTGGTAGAACAGCTCTCAGCAGCTACAGACACCCTCTTTCTCTGCGTTTTCCCTCTGAAGTGCTTTCACAGATTCTCCTTCTCCGGGGGCTGCCCTTACCCTGAGAGCTCCCCAGCGATGAATGCTGACCTGGGGAGCGCTCGTGGAAGACGCTCCCCAGATCGAAGTACCTCTGCGCTAGCAGTTCTCAAGAGATGAGTTCAGTCCTAAGATTGTCTCATGATCAACAGAATATCCTGGGGGAAACGTGGAAAAATGGATCAAAATCACCCCTTGAGGTCCCTTCCAGCCTCATTTGTCTCTGACTCTGTGTTAGAGAGACACGGGCATAGCATATACCTATTTTGTGTGAAGACAGTCTCATGCGGACACTTCTATTTGCTGTGAATGCACAAGGCTCAGTAGCTTCACTGAGAACATCATTTTTTTGCCTCTTTATTTTTTACAAAAATGAAGTGTAAGCATAATTTGCTCTATTTCTGGCAGTCTGTGGAACTGAGAAAAGAGATCCGTACCTGTTCTCTTAGCATTGGCAGCAACATTTCAAATGATCTCGGTCATGTCCAATTTGACATGATTTACCCATGAAATAAGTCACTGGAGCAAGTCAAAATAGAACCGGTGTCCTAAATCATAGAATAGTTTGGGTTGGAAGGGATCTCAGCCCCAGTCCCTACCCCTAATACATTCAGGCTTTAATAGCAGTCATTTTTTCCAAACGATGCTCACGGTTTAAGAACATAGCAAAGTCTCGGTAGCAGTCCTGAAAATCACTGATTTTATGGTAAGTAAAATGGAGAAGGTCACTTGAAACCTACCATATGTAAAATGCTTTATGTTTGCACGCTCATTTCTGCTGCCTGACACATTACTTAGTTTTACATTAGGCTAATGTAGAACAATATTAATGAGGAAACCAAGGTGTAATGTTCTTGCAAGAATGCTGACAGAAGTGAGTCCAAGTTTTAACCAGGGATTGCTTGCTTTAGCATTATCTCTATTGCTGTTAAACATGCTCTACATTTTCTAGGCAAATATCATTTGGAATTAATTGAATGGAAAGGAGGATGTTCAGAAAATGCATCTTTAGAGTTGTTGAAGTATGACTTTTTAATCAAACTGAGTGATTGTAAACATAAATTTTTCTGACTTGAAGACGGAGAAATGTGTACACTTCTAGGTTAAAATCTTTTTCTCATGAGTTTGCAGTTTCAAACTGTGCAGATGCTTTGCTGGCCTGGTAGAACCATTACATAATGATTATGACTTGAATGGTACTTGAAGCACAGATTCTGCACTTAGACTGATTTTTAAGGTTTTACTATATTCCATTATTCTCCACATTCCCAATATGTCCTCTTACGGCAAAATTCTGCTGTGCTTTTATCTCCTTGCTCCAGGAGCACAACGTTTCAGGGTATCCTTAACAACAATTTCTTATACATTTTCTTCATGAGGAGTGACCTTAGGCTTTAGGACAACAATGAGCAAAACTATGAAGTGTATCGCTTCTCCACACAGTTTTTATATTGACTGACTAAAACTTTGGATCTTACAGGTCTTGAGTTTCTCTGGAGCTCTCTTGGAGAGAGAGAATGTGATGTGGATGTTCTCTGTGTATCCAGGAGTCTAGTTATGTACAGGCTGTAAAGCTGAAGGGTCTCATTTAATGTCCACTGGATAGTCTGGTTAGAGTTTGGTCTGAAGCTTAAAGGGAGCAGAGAGAAGTCTGAGTAGAAATGCCTGCGTCTGCAAGGAAGGAAGCTTTTAACACAGAAACAGCATCCCAGTCATGTTAAAAGATTTTATACTAAAGTGTGGTTCCTTTTATTTGCATAGTACTAGGTATATGGAAGAGAATTAGGTCTTAAATATGTCACTGCTACCTTCATAAAACATTATAAAACCACCTTAAAGGTGTTTAAACCACTTCAGCGTGCAACATACAGAAGGAATGTGCAAAATGCTAGTGGATAAAAATAACAGTAAAACCAGATGTCGTCTTTGGGCAGTTTCAAGTATTTCCTCCGATGTAACCTGCTGCTGTGACCCGAGTATGACTCGGCATGTGGTGAACACACTAAAAAGTTATTTCAGAGGGGTCAACAGTAGAATTTTATTTCATAGAAAATAATTTTGCTGAAGGTTCAGAAGTTATTCATGCCACATTTTGATGATTATGCCTATCTGAGTTTTAAGGGTTTCTTTAAACATGTAGTTAAGCAATAATTGTCATTTCCAAGATAAAAAGGTTGTAAAAATGTAGATGAAGAAAGGAGAATGACTTTAAAGGAGAACCGAGAGGGCAGCTTTTAGTTTTGTTTCTTCAAAGGGAAAAAATAGATCCTTCTCCCACCATTCCTAATGGAAAAGCCAAATAAAACTGAGCCGGCCAGCAGCTGCCGTCCTCCACGCGCCTGCAAGGGGCCGCAGCGCGCGCTGCTTCCTGCCGCAGCATGGCGGATGCACTGCTGCCTCGGGCGCTCCCCGCCCGGTGCCGTTCCTCTGCTTCCAGAGAAAGCTTGGGCGGTCAGGCTGGCCACCGTCTCATTGTTGCATGCCTGTACGGTGTCTCTCTCCGTACTCATGGGCAGGCTCCAGATGGGTTTCGCTATGTTGCAGGGTTTTTTTTATTCTGAGTCTTAGAAGATGTGGCCTTCTCCTTTTTGTCATGGCTTTGGAGCCAATTTTGCCACTAGGTTTTTTTTGCAGTGTAGGAGGGATCTAACGGCGCTCCTGACTCATTATTTTGTTGCTTATGGGCTGCTAGATATAGAAGAAATGCTTAAGCTGTAGCAAGGTTTCATGTCAAAAAAGTGTTCAACAAATGCCAGTAGGAGAAATTTTTTCACCCTCCTTTATGAATTTAGTAAGAGCTGGTTCAAGTATTACCATACATCATGTCCTGGCTCTAACAATTCACTTCAGGACCTTAACTCTGCCCAGACGGTGTCTATGGGGCTCTGTAGCCCACATCTAACCCATAAATTCAACTTCTGGAGCTGCAGCAATGACTACAGAGTTTCACAAAGCTGGTAGGGACCTTGTTAATTAAATCAGAAGTACGTCCTTCCAATTAAACTTGAACTTGGGTCTATTCCCATTATGTGGGAATAGAATGAATCTATGGGATTCACACTGGAAGAAGGGCCGTTGTTAGAGAGAATGAGTATCTGGGAGTGGAGAGGCCAGACGGTGCCTCTTCCAGCAGCACCACCAGCACCAGAAGGTTTAAATTTCACCGCGGTGCAAGTGCCTCTGCTGCATTCTTGCACTGGCGCATGTGTCAGCACAGCAACCGAGGTTTTCCTTCTGTCTTAGGTGTTGGAAAACACTCTCAGTCTCAGAAAAGTTGTAATTTTTTCTGGATTGAGCAATGTACTGAAAATGCAAATCTTCGGTAATTCATTCAATCTGTTGGTGCTTCAGCTTAGTCTTTTTTTTTTTTTTTTTTACTGTTACTCTGTAATGACTAAAGATGCAGAAATTGTGGAACTGAAGAGCTTCATGAATAGTAAAGCTCAGTCCTGCCTTAGTAAGCACTTTATTCCCCAAATCCAATTTTACCATTGCAAAACATGAACTGGCTAACCAGTAGTTGTGCCATTAAATGACGCAGGAGACACTGCAGAACTGATTTTTTTTTTTTAATAAATATGTATATATTTAAATTATCATAACATTGGACAACATTAAAGTCAACAGGGACAAGATGTGTCCACTGCCTTTCTGAGATTTGGTAATAACTTGTGAAATTGCCAAGAACGTTACACCAGGAATTGGAAAGCCTGAAATGAAAGAACTGTCTGAGAGCAAAAACTGCCGCTGTCCTTTGTTTTGCCGTTCAGTCTCCCACCATGGTGACTCTCCCCTGTAAAATCATTTTATCACTAGTGAGCAAATCACAAAAGATAAATCCCAGTCCTTTGTGTCTTAAAGACCTAGTTTCATCAGCGCAGGTCACCTTATTGCAGCCTCTCATGAACCGGGGAGTAGTGTGTGGTATTTTAAACACAAATTTGCTTTCTCTTTGGCCAGTTCTCATCAAACAGTAAGGCTATCAGTACAATCTCTTGGATGAACATTAAGTGGAAGTATTGTCTCTATGTTTTTTTGTGCTCTGGCTGATAAGTCATACGGCAACGAGAAACAAAACAGCAGAACATGCTGTTTACTAAAAAGTGGAAAGGCCTTATTTTGTCTTCAACGGAATCAATGTCATCTCTTGGATCTTGTCTCCGATAAGAGAGTACAAATGCGAGAGAAACTCATGCAGTGCTTTCCACAGGCATTTTTGACAGATGCAGTTTATAGACTGTTCAGATAAACACTGGCATTACCCTTTGAAAAGCATGGAGGTAGGTCGCCTCTTTGAG
Source organism: Podiceps cristatus (assembly GCA_000699545.1). Taxonomy (NCBI): domain Eukaryota; kingdom Metazoa; phylum Chordata; class Aves; order Podicipediformes; family Podicipedidae; genus Podiceps; species Podiceps cristatus. The sequence continues at coordinate 10,655 of KL269495.1, read as the reverse complement.
GAGGGTCAACAGCGTGAGTCCCCATGACAGCCCGGCTTTCCCTCAGTTCTCCCTCTGCCGCCTTCCCTCTACGCTGCTGCGGGATTCTTGCAGATATTGAGATGTGGCGATGGGTAGTAGAAAGGCTTTAGTTTTACCTTTCCTTTCCAAAAGAAATAACTCTTTTTGTTAATTAATGTGTTTAAATGCTGCTGTTTGACCCTCCGGTACAGGAAGGCTAAAATCCTATTAACTCTAATAAGATCTGCAAGCCTAAAGCCCACATCTAAAGTGGAGGTGATATTTTTAACTCCTTTTCTTTTTCTTCCTTTAAATGAAGATGAACATAAAAGAAAATGAACGAGTGCTAGCAACTTAGAGACGATCTGTCCACATCAGAAAATTGGTTAGAGAGTCAGAGGAGAGAGCTGAGAGTATGGAGTAATTGAGGTGAGAAGGACAGCACATCTCTCACCTGGGTGAAGCACTTCTTAAAATTTTATTTTAACATCGCTGGGACTGCTGAAGAACTTGGATATCTTGTGGGTGATAGCAGTACAGAAACGTTCTTAAACAAAAAAAAAGAAAAAAAAAGAGAAAGGATCTGCCACTCTCCTGCATTAAAATGAACAGAGTATAACTGGCATGGAACTGGAGGAATTTAGGAGTAATAAATCGGGTCCAGAGAGAGATCTAACCAGCTTTAGTTTAAGAACATGGAGACAAACCAAAGGAAATTCAACTGCTAGTACAGAAACCGTCAAAACCTTTATTCTTCTTTTCATTATTCCCAATAAATAATTTAGATTGTTTCAAATGCAGATCGTGAGTTTACTTCCAACAATTTGTGGCATATACTAGTTTTGTTTTGCTTTTTGATGGGGAAAATCATAAATTATCCACTGGACTGTTAATGTCACACAGAACTAATCAGACATATAATCCTGCATGACATATTATAAGATGTCCTGTACTGAAATAATATTAATGATGAGGATTTATTATTAATGTGGAAATATGTAGTTCTACTATATAACTGAAATTAATGGACTTTAATTTTGAAGGGTTACTAACATCATCTTTAGTGTTTCTTAATTAGTCCCGTGTTATTTCTTTTTTGGCTGGGACAGCTTATGCTGTGTTCATATACACATTCTTTATTGCCAGAAATCAGAGCTAGAAGGTCAAAATGAAAGATTTCAGGACAGAAATAATTCTTTTATTTGGAGATTGTCTTTCACAGTCAAGAATTTCTCTTACTACTGCAGAGACTGAAGCTAACATGAGTAAGGAACAAATATATTAGAATTTAATTTATTTTATAAAAAGCTATAATTTGATTATTGTTATTGCATAAAAAAATCCCATGCAGATTCACTATGAAAATATAGCAAGGCTCAGCTGATATATAAGGCTAGGTTAAGACCAATGCAAGCAACGTGCTGAAGCAACAGGTCTCGGTGATCAGTATTAAGTGTGGTAGGAATACACGTGGTACTCCTACTCTCTCTTTTTTTTTTTTTTTCCTCCCCCCTCCTCTATGCTGGGGGAAAAAAGGAAATTAAAGCATGGCAGGATATAGTTTTGTCTCACTTGGATTCCTTCAGAAATCCCATCAGTCACTTATCAGCATCTTAACATGCCTAATAACTCATGAAATTTGCTCTAAGTTGTTTGTCCAACAAAATGCAGATCGTCTCTGGCATTATCAGAAACCAAATCTAGGGAAAGTTTCCCTGTCTCCTTACAAAGCAACATCCATGTGATCTGGGATAGTTCTCCAAGTGTTCAGCACATGTAATATACCATCATGGCAAGTTAAGGACTAATTATTTTTTTCTTTTTTAAAGTTGAAAAATACAAGTTTCATCGACATCAGTAAAAGACTTCTCAGGACCTATGAAAATGGGTCTGAAGTCAAGAGCAGAGCAATTTCTGAAAGGGGTTGGACTAGTCCCTTTGGGAGAGCATCAAATTTGAAAAAAACAAGAGATGAAAAGCTTCTTATTTATGTCCCTTGTTTCCTAATATTGTCCTCATATTTATTTCTCACAGACTTTCTCTTTTCTGTGGTCTTCCAGGCCTCAGTGAAGTATAGTTTGTGTCGTGCCTGCATGTTCCACCATCAGTAGTCCTGGGTGCAGATCGTGCCAAGTTGTCTAAGGCAACATGGTCAAAGTCAGGAGTAAACTCCCACTGAAACCAAACATCTGATCATAATTTGTCTTGAAAGAAAAGCTGAGCACATTTATTAATATGCTGAATTAATGATGAAGCAGAAATTGCAGCCATCCAGGACACTGGTTATGACCCTGTGTTCCTGTTGTGCTCAGCCAACTCTACAAGTTGTGCAAGTTAAATGCTGCAAGCAACTGAAAGTGGATTAGGCCAGAAAAAAAAAAAAAAAAAGCCTTGGTGAAAGGAAAGTACAAAATCATTATGATTTTCAGACTTCTAGTAAATCAAGCCCTTCCCTACTGCTTGAAACTGATGCCAGGTACCGAGTTCCCCCAATACGTGTTTATAGTGGCATTACAGTTAGAATGGAACAAACATTCAAGAAACATTTGCTAAAAAATGAAAACAAACCCCCCGTTGCTTAAACGTCTTAAAAAGGAGAAACAATATGGAACAAAATTTTGCTCTTGCCTTACCTAAACTATGTATTCAGCAATGCTGAACGCTGAAGCTTCCCAGAGATAGCCCAAATCCTGTTTAGATTGACCCACTGAGAAAGCTGCAGCTTAAGAAAACAAATACAGTGCTACAGAATGGGATTACCTTAAAACGTCTTATCTGTTAATGTGACTAACGCTGTTGAATAATGTGAAGCAGAAGACATAAGGGAATTATTTGTTTATGGTATAGTTTTTGGTTTTACAGTCAAGACAAAAAACAAAAAAAGACTTTTTGTACAAGACAGTAGAGCAGGCTGTCAAGAATTACAGATACGGAGCATTGTTTATTTGAAGACCTGTGAACAGGAGCTGTCAGACAGAATTGGCAAGCGCAGCGCACGGCCCAGGCTTTTCAGAGGTTCCTGACACTGAAACACCCTTTTACAGAGCAGCTGCAGAAAATCAGAGCAAAATCTGACAATGTGGAGCCAGTGGGGTTCAGTCAATTGCTCTTAGCAGCAATTGCTCTGGAGAGGTACAATCAAGCTCTCCTTTACATGGGTTTGCAAAATTGGTGCCTACGGAAACTAGAGGGAGGATTCATGGAAACATCCAGTCCACTTTGTCCATATTCATGGTTTCTGTCTCAGTGAGTTTCAGACTGATTTCCAGATCTTGGCTTTGCATGCTAGTGCTGTGTAATGGACCTGGAGATAGACATTCAGTTCTGCCTTTGGAAAAGTTTAAATTCGGATCATGATATGACTTTAATTTCCTATTCGGAAAACACTTGTAAGGGAAAAAGGCCGCAGTTTCAAGGGGGGTGCTCTGTGGTGATCAGTCGAGACTCTAGCAGCAAAATTTGTCGGTTTTGTCATAGTATTTAGAAACACTCACCAAACCAGTTTCAGTATATTTTTTTGGTAGCATTTGTGGCAGGGTTTTACCTTCACTGGTAGATTGCAGAAGGGTGCAGATAACCTTTGGTGTTTATATCAATGTGTTTTTTATGATAAAACCCTGACTGAAGGGCTTTTAAAATGTTTTCCTTCCAAATCAGCTTTCTATCTTAAATCAGATTTTGGTTGAATGAAGACAGCAGGCAAATTGTGGTGGTGGTGGTGGTAAAAATATTATTTGGAAAAGAATAAAAGAGATGTTCCTCTTCTTCCTTTCATGAGTGACTATTTCAAAGGAGAGCTGAAAAATTTAGTTTGGCTGTGAAGCTGCAGTCCCCTTCGGAAATCCTGGTTGTGCTTTCCCGTGCCTCCATTTCCAGTGTAGCACGTGGCTGGCTACCCTGCTCCTCCCGTGCTTCCCTTCACCCGTAGGACTTACATCACCTATTTCTCTATATGATAGAACATGGGAGAAACAGCCTAACCGAGAAGATTCCAGAGAAGCACTTGGACTTCAAGTCCTCCTTCTGTGACTTTCTTTTGTGGAGTACTTTGATTATAAGCTTTTGCCCAATAATCACATTTTTCCTTAGAAAATTTCAGCTTGGATTTTATTATTGTTGTGTTCTACACAGAGGGGGGAAAAATGCAGACTCTGTAATTCTGTATTTTGACCTTGGAGTGCAGACAAGGTCTGCTGCTGCAGATGACTTTGGCAAAGGACTGGATGTCCTAAGTGGCCGGGAGAGTGAGTAGCAACCAGCAAATCCTTGATTTTAACACAGTCAACTCATTTGCAGTGCTGGAACCCTTGTATGCTTTTACCAACACACAGAATATGAAACAGGTATTTACAAACAGCCATAATACTGACTAGAAATCAAAATAAACCTGTACGGTTTACTTCCTATTTGAAACACACTCTGATCTCCCATTTCTACTGCTAGCCGGCCAGCAACAATAAAGTCATTTATAAATCCACGTTCCAGGAGTAAGAACAAACACCAGAGTTACTGCTTGGTACTTAAGGCTTGTGACAACGTGCATCCCACAGCTCTGTCGTTAAAGGTCTACAATGCTTTTACAGTATTTGTGAGGCAGTCCACTTGAATTTAGTCTTTTCAAAGCCCTGTGAAGATGGTTACAGCTATAACTGGAGTTGCTTAATTCTCTGGGACTTGGCTTTGGCAAGGAACTGCTGATCTTGAAAGAGCAAACAACTCACTATTGTACTATTTTCTAGGGATACTTTACTTTCTTGGAGAAAGAGGAAAAAACCAAACCAAAAAATCCAGCAACGCCCCCCCCCCCAAAAAAAAAAAAAAACCCAAAAAAAAAAACCCCAAAAAAAAAAAAAACCTAAAAAACAAAACCCCAAAACAAAAAAAAACCTAAACAACAAAACCCCAAAACAAACAACAAAATCCAAGCAAAACCCAACCCCTGCTCTGCTTGGCAACTGAAAGCTCTTTTTTCATCCAGTCTTTTGTCACTGAGGAGACCTGTGCATGTAGATCACCTTGGAGTGGTGAGGTATGAAAATTCCTTCTGTCAAATGCCCCCCTATGAAATTATAGAAATAAATCAATCATGAGAGAAATGCATCAAAAACTTCAGTGCAAAAGAATCAAGAATGACAGATGGTCTGAGCCTGGAACATATGGATTTTGTCAGACAACAGAAAAAAATATGTGAGATCATGTTGTGGAAAAGTACATGTAACCTCTGAGTGTGTACTCTACGAGAGAAAGAAGGCAGCAGAGTGTTTCAAAACTTATCATTTTTTCCTTGACAATGATTTAGAGAAAAGTGGATGAGAAAATATTTGGTCCTCACCCTTTCTAACCTCCCAAGAAACACTGGTGCCAGGAAAAACAGATGGCACTCAGGTCTCTTCTGAAATGATAGTTATTCCACTCTTGCCAGATCTCTGTGGTGTGCAAAATACATGGTAGAAGTCACTATCAGAAAACAAGTCATTAATTAATAACATTTCACTGCTCAAGGATCAGGTAGGTGAGAGTGCCGGTCAGGCAGCTGCCTCTGAGAAATCTGCTTGGCAGAGGAGGAGAACGGGCACGGGAAGGGATCGCTCTCCCCACCTCCTCTACCTGCAACGTGGGCATCCATCATTACAAGTAATCAAGCCTCAAAGTATTTGTCATCCCTAGGGCATGAAGCTGTTTGAAGTCCAGAGTATGAAGAGAACATCAGTGAAATAACAAAACGATCAGTCAAGTGTTAAAAAAAAAAAAAAAAAAAGTGGGAAAACCAGATAGTAGAATAACAGAAAAATTCTAATTAAATCATTAACTGTAATTAAATTCAGTGTGAAGTGACAAACAGCACTTGCAGAATGACTTTTGCTGTCAGTGCATTTACTGTATAACTTGCCTGTGTCTTTTCTTCGTGGATGCCATGCTGGTACACTTTTGGCTAGTTTCAAGCAGCAGTTACCCCCAGGAGCACAAATTACACCTCAAGATTTCCTCAAGATTTTTAGCGGGTGCGGCTCTAGGGGTGGTTTGAAATCAGGGCTTTCCAGGGAAACCAGGACGTGCCCTTAGCTGAAGCGGCGGCCCAAACACTTACCGTTGTCTTCCCCACTCACACTGATGTCTGAAACTTTTTGAAACATATTTAGTGGGCAGGAGGAATTACGTTGCGTGATGGTTGTGTCTGCGCTAAACTTACCGCAATGCCCTTTGTGATAGGTGGTTACCAAGGGTGAGTCTTTGGACATGCTGTCGGAGAGGCTGACTCTTCTGAACGCGTGGGCCCCTTTGACCGGGTGGTGCGCAGGGTGTCCTTTTCCCCGGCTGTACCAAATGCGGGTTGTGTTCAAGTCGAAACCTGTTTCTCTGACAGCACGTGTTACCGGAGGCGGTGCACATTGCTCCTGGAAGAGGCGGCCACCTTTTGCGTTTTGCCATCTGTGTTTTCACATCCCTTGTCACCTCTTTTATCTCTCCGGTGGTCATTTTGTTTGTGAAGGCCTCGGTCTTGTTGAAAATATTTTAACAAGAAGGTCTCCCCAGATTGTTGTTGTGCACGCAAAGCTGAGTTTTCAAAGCGCGTTTCGTGCTGATGAAGAACCAATTTCCAAGCACATCTGCCTTGCAGGCGTGGCTGGAGTCCCTCTGGAGAGCTGTGCTGAGGGGAGCGAGGTTCAGGAGCCGTGTCCTGCTCAGTTATCCCTCCCCCCGAAATCCACAGTGACAACAGGGTGTAAACACAGTTATTTAATGTGTGGGCCTTAGGAACTGAACTGTGAGCTTATTTTTCAGAGACAAAAGAGCCAGGAGGGCACCAGGTTCGCTGCTGAGCAGGTTCCCTCCGGCCTCTTGCCAATAGCCCAAGATTCCAAGTTGGGAAACTGCTGAACTTCTCGTTCCCCAAAGAGAAAAGCTGTCTAAGCCAGGTTTACCTTCACTTCCCAAAACTTCCAAAGAAGTTTTAGTTCACAGAAACAAGTTGTTATTCCTCAGTATCTTTTGGTTTTCTTCTGACTTGCCGAGGAGAATTTCTATCCTTCCACTGAGTTCCTTAGGGAGGAACTGGAAGTAGACTGGGAAGATTTCCATGAGATGCTCTACTCCAAAGCTCTTTGAAAACAATGTGAAAACATGGGGCCTCTGAGGCTGGGTCACAGGAGGCTGGCTCCCTCTAAACTCTTCCTATCAGCCTGGCAAAAACATCTGTGATAAGATATTCACCGCGTATCTGCACAAGGGACACAAAATATAAAATAAGCCTCCAAAGGGAGAGCAGCTGCATAATTAGTTTCTTCAAGTGAGATTCATTCAGTTGAAGATATCCAAAAGGTTATTCCATGCCTGTGGAAGAAGGAAGACCCTGGGCAGCAGGTTTTCTCAATCCTTGGCTTCCAAACATCAGATAAATCCTTTCTTCTGGGTTGCTGAGGGCACAGACAGGCCGGCAGTGGTGACATACTGCCCAGGGGAATCTTGCTGTGTAATCGTTCTTGTTTCTACAGGAGTAGAAAAAATCACCCACACCTAAGCCAGGAGCCCTCTTTGCTATGCAACAGTGGCCCTGCACTTATCCTATGCTTTTTTTCCTGATGTTGTACTTAGTCTAACGAAGGTTCCTATATGATTTTTCTATATGATTCCTATATGCCTATGAGGACAGGCTGAGGGAGTTGGGCTGGTTCAGCCTGGAGCAGAGAAGGCTGCGGGGAGACCTGATTGCGGCCTGTCAGTGCTGAAAGGGGCCTGTAGGAAAGAGGGGGAGAATCTGTTCAGTAGGGACAGTGGTGACAGGACAAGGGGTGATGGTTTTAAACTGAAACAGGGCAGGTTTAGGCTTGATATAAGAGCGAAATTCTTTATGATGAGGGTGGTGATGCAGTGGAAGGGGTTGCCCAGAGAGGTGGTGGAGGCCCCATCCCTGGAAACATTCCAGTCCAGGTTCGACGGGGCTGTGAGCAACCTGGTCTGGGTAATGGTGTCCCTGCTCACTGCAGGGGGTGGGACTGGATGGGCTCTGGGGGTCCCTTCCAGCCCAAAACATTCTGTGATTCTGTGATTTTTAATTCTTCTTATTTTTCTTTATATCCTTGTAAAATGCAATAGACTTGTTCAGTTTAATTAGCAACAGTTACTGCCAAAGGTAGCTTTAACCTGATCTTCAAGGAATTTGCATTTTAATTATGCTTTTATTAGTAAATTTCCAGTTTTTCTATAGGATAAAAGAGATCTGAGGGCTGTTGAATAACTCTCCAATACTAGCTGTTTACCTAGAGAGATACAGGCATATAGGAACAGTACTACAAACATAATACTGTGCCTATGTCTATTAACAGCTCCTTCTGATTTAAAAACCATTCAGTTGTATCAATAGTAAACCATACAAACAAGATTCAGACCATGACCTCCCACCTGCTCCAGACAGAGATCATCAGCCAAAACAAAAAAAAAAAAAAAAAATAAAAATTGTATTACATTTTATACGCTTGAAAATACAGAGAAATACAGAGATTACAGAATATTATCCCAGCATAATGCTGGAATTAAAGCATTAAATTAAAGCATAAAATTAAAGCATTTGGCTATGACCCAAAAGCTTTGGTAACACAGAAGTAAACTGGATGATAAAAAGGTTGCAGTTGTAAGGATGGTTGATTTGGCTGGAGTTAGAAGATGAAATTGGTGATGCAGACAAGAACCAGGATCAGAGCTGGACAGTGTTCAGAGGGGAGATGTCTGAAGCTGGACTGAGACTCTATTCATTTGGAAGCAGGCTGCGGTCCTGGACCAGAGGCACGGTCAAGATGGTCTTGGGCTAGAGTCCTATGACAGTCCTGTAGCTGGCTAGAGCTATGGTCAAGGATGGTGACTGCAAGGCAGGATTGGGATGACACCTAGGTGTAGGGCCAAAACAGGACTGGAAGTAGTTTGGCTACTTAAGCAAGACTGAATTTTGGCTGCAGGCTTGATTTAACCTTGTTCCTTCATATGGTTTGGATTTGGAGGGATGGGGGCCTGAGCAGCAGTTAGGAAAAAAGGATATACTCTCAGGTTTATAATGTGGTTGTTATCAGAGAATCATCAGATATTTGCAGATGAGTTGTGAGCTGTGGCTGGAGTAAGAACTGGAGACTAGTGCCCCAGGGGCAGAAGATGACTTCTTCCTGCTGTGGTTAGGATTGAAGATACAGGGTGGCTTGGGATGGTGGGTCAGCAAAAGCCTCTCTAAGACTGGACTGGGACTGTGGATAGGGGCCAGGCATCTGGATATTTGGCAGAGAAGATGATGAACCTGCTTTGAGTTAGCATTTTGCCCAGTGCTGATGCTGGGCAATAATACTGTGAGTTTAGGGGTGGGGACAGCTCAGGCTTGGAGATAGATGATTGTTGCACTGGGAGTCTCAGACTACAACCTCATGGGGGCTGAGACAGGCAGAATGGGGCTGGAAGGATATTTGTTCCATGAAGGAACAATTTCATGAAAGTGAAGAAATTAATTTCCTCTTGTCCTATTGCTTGTTACTTGGAGAAGGTGGGTGTTGGTGTCTTCTCTCAAGCAACAGGTGACACGACAAGGGGAAATGACCTCAAGTTGCACCAGGGAGGTTTAGATTGGATATTAGGAACCATTTCTTCCCCCAAGGGCTGTCAGGGCCTGGCACAGGCTGCCCAGGGCAGGGGGGAGTCACCGTCCCGGGGGGGATTTAAAAGACGGGTAGACGTGGCGCTGAGGGACGTGAGTTAATGGTGAACTTGGCAGTGCTGGGTTAAGGGTTGGACTTGATGAGCTTAGAGGTCTTTGCCAACCTAAATGTTTATATGATGCTATTCTATGATTCTAATTTCCCTTCATTTTATTCGGTGTTACACAGAAATTAAAATGACGGTGAATTCTGAAGAAATATAAGCTTGTTATAATGAACAGATGGCAGCTCAGTGAAGATTTGTATGAAGAAGATCACCAGTCCTTTTGTTTACAACACATACATGTCCTGTTTTGTTTTAATTATATCGTTGTTTTTCCACCCAGGCTATTCACTTAAAAAACCAACAAAAACAAAACCCACCACCACTGTGCTTATGTCAGCGAAGCTATTAAGCAACCCGCAAACTGGAACCGTGTAAGCAAATGCTCATGAATATTGAGAACTTTCTGATAGATGTGGTGTCTGCCCGCGTTGTTTGGATCCATCTTGATGTCCCTTGCGAAGCCAAAGGAAGCAAGAAACAAAATCATCTTCAGTAGCTGTCTGGCCAAGAGCGCAGTGCTTTTCTGAATATTTTTATGTTATGCTTTGTTAAATCCATTTAAGAGTCTTATGTTCATGAGTCTGAGATATATGAGGGGGGGGAAGAAACGAGCGCTCTCCCTCTTGTCAAAGGCTGTAGGTTTAAGACAGGATTTAACCACTTGGTAGCTCCTTTATTGTCTCGTATACTTTTACACCGCAAATGGCAACGTTTGAATTACGGGTCGTAAACACAGAGGCGGCGAACAGGATTAGCAGCAGCCGCTTGCAGTGCTCTGTGCTTCCTGGTGGAAAGGTGCGCTCTGTGTCTGTGGCCTCAGCTGGGCCACGGCAGCGTCGTCACCCGAGGACCTGATGGACACGCGTGTGCGTGGGAAGGGCGATGTGCGTTCGCCTGGTTTGAGCCTCCTCCGCACG
>KL269494.1:11553-23161 GCA_000699545.1 Podiceps cristatus | reverse complement strand
GGTGGGGGGCGGAAATCCATTTTCAATATTTCAGGTTGGAGTTTAAAATCAATTACTTGGAGAAACTAAGGATCTTGGCTATGATTTCTCTTAGATACTCTATTACTTTAACTATTGCAAAAATACTTGCTCTTGTAAAATCTATGGTCAAGTCTTGTGGATTAGAATGCTTGAAACTATCAGATAACTAACAACTTCGAGCTGCTTATAGGGATCAGCTTATGAAGTTTTCCAGGTTTTCCATCATTATTTGCAGTTGCCTCATGACTGGTTTAATTATAGCTGACAACGCAGCTTCAAACAAAAATGTAACAGTGAACAAATCTATGGGCATTTAAATATTTGCCATGGTTTAAACCTACTCAGCAACCAAGCACCACACAGCTACTCTCTCACTCTCCCCTAGTGGGATGGGGAAGAGAATCAAAAGGGTAAAAGTGAGAAAACACATGGGTTGAGATAAGGACAATTTAATAAGTAAAGCAAAAGTGGCGCACGTAAGCAAAGCAAAACAAGGAATTAATTTGTTACTTCCCATGGGCAGGCAGGTGTTCAGCCGCCTCCATGAAAGCAGGGCTCCATCAGGCCTAATGGTTACTTGAGAGGACAAATGCCATTGCTTCGAACAGGTCCCCCTTCCTTCTTCTTCCCCCAGCTTTACATGCTGCTTTACATGCTGAGCATGACGTCACATGGTATGGACTGTCCCTTTGGTCAGTCGGGGTCAGCTGTCCCAGCTGTGTCCCCTCCCAACTCCTTGTGACCCCCAGCCTCCTCGCTGGTGAGGTGGGGTGAGAAGCAGAAAAGGCCTTGACTCTGGGTAAGCCCTGCTCAGCAGCTCCTAAAACATCCCTGTATTATCAGCTCTGTTTTCAGCACAAATCCAAAGCAGAACCCCATGCTTGCTACTATGAAGAAAATTAACTCTGTCCCTGCCAAAACCAGCACACTATCCTCTGTGAACAAAACAGCTGTCTAACATAAATCATTTTTTTATTTCTTCAAAAAATACTAAACATAGTGAATGAAATCTAATGTTCACAGATGTGTTTCCCATTTGCAAGTTCAGTGGTTTTTGTGGTTGGGTTTTTTTGAGTTTTTTTGGAAGCTGGTGTGGTATGTCAGATTTCCTTTTGAAATACTCTGTATTCCCTTCGGCTATCTTTTTATTTTCCAGAGGCAAGATCTAAACCTCAAATTTCTCATCATCATTCACTCATTTTACTTTTATCTTGGTTTCTGGTTTCCTTTTTCTTGTGCTCAATAACACTCAGATTTTGACTCAAGGTTTAGTCTCAATATTCAAACTAAATGGATTATAGTTTGAGTATAAATTGATTTTAAATTTCTTAATCTGTTTTTGTTCTGTTTTACAGTTTGTACTGTCTCCCTAAAGTTTGATTGCACACTATTAGGACTTTTATAATTCCTTATGCTATTCTAATATATTTAAACAGAAGATAAAAGGTAGTTCATCACTCAGTCACACTTACTACTTCAACTGCTTTTTATATTTGAGTTAGGATTGAGTCAGGAATAGTTTATTTAAGTATCTTACTTATTCAAGTGTAAATGAACAAGTTCAAGATTGAATAATTTGTTAAACATCAGATTTTCTTAACTTTTTTAATCTTCAAAAAATTTTATATCAAAATATTCCAACTGGAAAATTATGAGTTGCTTATACCAAGTGAACATTTATTTCTTCTATCTGGGAAAAACAATCTGTATTCAGTGTCTTGTGTATTCCCTCTGTTGTTGACTCATAACCGTGTCCATTGGTTATGGACAATATGCATCTTGTATGTAATTTGTGTTACATATATTTTTCATTATTCAGCACAGTAGTATCTTCACCTTTTTCCCCAGAAGTTCTGGAATTTGGACCTATGTAGTCAATACTTGTTTCATTGTTCTTTTTCCTTTTTGTATCTTCCCTTCACTTTAGCCTACTAATAACTGAGCTGGTCATTCCCCAGGTAAACAAGCAAACAAACAAGAAACAAAGATTTCCTTACTGTTCAATGTTCTCTGGAAAAACACAGTTGCCCTCTATCTAAATTCTCTGTTCTCTCTAAACTTCTTATGCAGCAGCAGTGGAATTACACAAGACTGAGTTACTCAATTATAGCCAGTTCCAGCTGTATAAATACAGACAGTGAAAAATTTTATCTGCCAACCAGTTGTTATTGATTACAATAGATTAGTTTGACAACAAATAATTCAGTGTGGTAGCAATAGCTATCTGATGAAGTTGACTTCACTCATTCAACTTCCAAATATGTTTCAGGCTATGAAGTGCCTTCCTACGAAACAGAGTTGTATCCAGAGGTGCCTATATCTTTTGTGTCTCCAAGAAACTTGGTAGTGTAGCTTTCATCAGAAGAAACCCACTTTGCACAGCGTAGGTTTGTTATTTTCATTATAACCGACCAGCAGAAAGACGCCTGCTCATGTTTAGGCTATTTTACGAGGCTTTTAAGCACTCTTCTGCATACATACTTGCTTCCACTTCAACACAGTTATGGTTTTAGCTAGTCATTTCAGGGTTTGTTTAAAGATTATGGTCCAGTAACATTGCCAAGTAATAAGAGTTTCTTCCTGAACATTTTGTGCAAATAAGCACTTTACAGCCAGGTTAATAGCACTAAATACACCTGCTGATATTTACATTGCTTTTATCCAGCCTGGAAATGATTGTTTTCTTAGCATTTTACACAGAACAATAATAAGCACTGACTGCTGCAGAATAAACAAGGAGGGTGGGTGCTGTTTATATCTCATCTTACTTTTAAAATGCCATTTTGCTATGTTCATATTGCTAAAGTGATGGGTTTACAATGATATGAATTGTAAGGGTTGCAATGTACTATTTAGTCATCAAAGATATTAACTGGTGATCCTGTATGTACACCGGTGCTGTATAAAATAACAAGTAAGCCATAAACAAGGAAAAAAAAAAAAAAAAAAAAGAAACCACTTAGCTGGTTTGAAGAGTTCCTTGTTCACTAGCTGGAGGTAATGCAAAAGAATTCTGCCTGATACTGCCAACTAAGAAGTGCCATTTCAAAGAAGCAATCGCATAATACAAGTTCTTCTTCCCTAGCTAAATTGCTAAAGTTAGAACTAAAAATTTCAAAACCCTTTGTTCTGTGTCTCCCTTAATTTATATTGAGCCAAAACATACAGTTTTATCACATGGCTTAGTTATATTTTAAAATTTGATTCCATTAATTCAGCAAATCTCTGCTTATTTTCTCCAAACTGAAAACTCTTAAAATGTGAACTGAACTATTTAATAAACTTGAATAAGAGTGGTGAGAATAGGGAGAGTATCAGAACAGCAGTGAGAGAGCTAAATGTCCTCACATCACTGAGTGCAAGATTAAAACAGTCTTGTACAAGTTTTACATTGCACATAATTTATTGCTTAGAAAAAATTAACAATAAAATAATATTTTGTAACTATTTTTTTGACATAAATCAGGTCACAAGGATGAAAGAATTGAGGCCAGCCAAGTTTCATACAGTTTGTCATTTGGCACCAATTGGGACCAACAGAACAAAAGGGGGAAAAAATGGGTATTCTAAGCCAATCTGTGTAAAGCAATAATGTAATTACATTTACGTGCCTGTTTAAAAATGAGAGAGAGTAATACAAAAGATTGTCTTTATATCCTTGCTGGGTTCAGATCAAGAAGGTAAAATTCATCACTCCTCATTTTAACAACCTAAACCGCAAGCATCAACCTATCCAGGCACCCAGGTTTTCTCAATGGAAAAGAACAAACATGACTCATGATGTGTGACTATTTTAGGTGTGAAACTTACTGTGGAGTGATTCACTTTCCTGAGGTATCGCTGACTGTAGAGAGAGCCCAGAAGATAAGAGAATATCTGCCTTTTAAGTGGCTGAAGATACAGGCCGTGAATGTCACATTTAATTAGGGGTTCCATTTATTCTAACACAGTATAATGAGTACCCATTTTACCACAATCATTGATATACCCGGATAATACAAAAATCAGCAGCCTCCTTTTTACATTGTGGAGTTATAAAAGTATCTGACTCAAAATGGCTTTGACTTATGATTACAAACAAATAATTAATGCTATCACTTAAGAACTATAGAACAGAAATGAAAGACTCTGGTTAAATCAACATGTAATTAAATGGTATTTAAAAAATAATGGTATTAAATGAAAAAGTAAGAAAAAATAGAAGATTGTATGAATGAAGCTATGAGGAGAAAAACGTCCAAATAAAATTTTAGGTGTTTTTTTTGCATCAATTTCCCTTCTTTTTGCCTTAGTCTTTTCCCACCCAATGTGCAGCTTAGGTGAGTTTTTCTAACTGCCAGGGATGACTTTCAGCTGTTGTAACTGCTAGGATATAGAAACCCTAGCCAAGCCTCCTTCCTTTTGTACAGACTCTGTAGCTTCAGAGAAAATTAATAATATTCATAATGACTCTACTAGGATATTCTTCTACAACTGATTAACTGTTCTTACAGTGCAGGGGATGTTTGATGGAAGAGAAAGTTATTTCCTTAGTACCATTACATGATGAAATGTTATGCTTTACTAGTTAATTTTTTTTAATTTTGCATTTGAGTGAAAAGCATCCATTAAGAATATGCAGTGCCAATTGCCATCCTCTGGAGCCATCTCTGCACACAGATAAATGTTCTTCCTGATTGGAACTGTTAGTTTTCAGGCAAAATAAATAGGAAATTTATAGGCAAACGAATATCTATGAACATAGAAAGGCCACCCGCATTCTGATGCCTGAGTGACATTCTTTTAGAGAACATTAAAAGAATGAGAAAGAAAGAGAGAGGTAGATGATGTGAAAACCTTTGCAGCAAACTTCTCTGTAATGTTGTAGTATTTCCCATCAACACAAGCCAACTTCCGCTTATCCTCAGTTTGAGTCTACATCTCACATTCAGATTGCAGGCTTGAGTCTTCGTGCAGATTGTAAACCCACAGGCTTTTAAAGAGCAAATATGCAATAAGTGAAAGAGAAAATTACAGTAAATTGACTTATCCACTTTACCTTCAGTCTTTTTATGTATCCCAGTAGAATCTTTAGTACATGTATTAATAAAACGAATGCTGGAATATTTATACTTCTAATTATTCTAACTGAAAACAAGTGGCTTAGTAGAGATTCTTCTGGCTGTAATTCTATTTAATGCAGCTGTATAGTCATGTCCATAGAAAAACTGAATTAGAATTTCTGCAGACAGTATACAATTTATTTTTTGCAGGTATAATTAACCTTTGGATATTAAATTCCAGATGTATTTGGTGGAGTGTCAGATGAGACACTTCATAAAGTGTCAGATGAGAAATCCCTGAGTGGCAGATGATTTGAAGAGAAGGGATTCTTCTCAGCCTTTTGCAGCACATAAATTGATAATTTTGCTTTATCTAGCAGATTAAGCTCATTTTACAAAGACAATAACTCTTGGCTTGTTCTACTCTGGTCTACCACAACTGGCAATTATATGCATTTGCAGTGCTTTTAGAATCTAACCATCTATTTGTTCATTCCAGAAACAAGGGCAGCCATTTCTCTAACATATAGATCGTACTTGAGTAAGTGACTATATGATTTCTTCAAGAGTCACAATGAAGAACGTGAGGCAAATGTTGAGGAAAGATAATCCTATGGAACTTTACTAGATAAGAAACAGAGATTACTAAATACTGGCTTCTTTTCTGAATTTTACTCACTTTTCAGAGTCACATAGTAATGAAAGAATTTCTATATTTGAACTTCTGAACTCACTGATCTTTGAGAGTTTCTCATACAAAGCAAACCATTTTGATTCCAGCTCTCACAGAGCTGGATGTTTAAAGGGCTTATTTTATTATGTTTAAAATATTCATAATAGGAATTACCTTCAAATGCAGAGCTATCATCTTGAAGTACCATTCTAGAAGCATGATGTACACATTTTTATTCTTGCAAAAAGGAAGCAGTAAATTAAATAAATGATTTTATATAACTATTGATTGATATTTTCACTGTGGTAATACTTAGGAGATCATTTTAGACATCTATACATAGTACAAACAGAAAACAGTCACCTCCTCAAAAAGTTTATAATTGAATGTAAGGCAAGACAAGATGAATGCAGACTGGCAGGGAAGTACAAGGAAGAAGTGACACAGTATTGGTCAGCATGATAGGCAATGGTCACAGCAGCCAGACTTAAAAGCTTCATGTTGAAGAGATGAAATAAAAGTTGTGTGTGATTATTCAGCACCGGGTGGATCTTTGTACTAGAAAGTTCAATAGCCTGTAGCTTGAGAACATCAGTCTGTGGTAAAGATCTTTAAAAAAAAAAAAAAAAAAAAAAAAAGGCAAAAAGAAATGCACCTTAAAAAGAAAATGTTCTTTTAGCTACATTCAGATCCTTTTGATTTCTCAACTCTTCATTTTCCCTTCCCAGTGGACTTCAACTTGAATAAGGATGGAAAAAAAGGATAGCTGAATGATTCCAAGGTAACTAACAATGTGACACAAGAGTTAAAGAAATTTTAAAATATTATACCATCAATTGTAAGAATCACAAGTAGTATTAGAGTCAGACGAGTGTAGCTTAAAGAAAGAATCGTACCCAAAGTGCACTGCCTAGATTATGCAATTAATTTAATCAACATGTTGTTGATCCAGGACAGTTTAGGAACCTGTGTGCTGGGAACAATACGCCACGTGTTTGAGCTTTGGTCTAGGGACAGGAACCCAGATACTCAAAGGTGCCTAAACATTGGTTTCAGCTGAGACTCTGCTTTTCCTGGTAACCTCTGTGCTTGGGAACCCTCCTCTTCTTGTACAACAATATCTTTAAACCTTTAATAAAACAGTCCCTAAAAATAGATTAATGAAGACTTGATGACTCATTCAAATGGTTTCATTTTGATGCCTTACTTCTGTATTTGTCACAAAAGAGAGCTTGACCTGTCATTTTCAAACATGAAAGACCTCAAAATAAAGCACTTAAGATACACAGATTTCAGGGTAGAAGTGAAGTCAATGGCAGTGGCAAACACTCTGCACAACTGAGAATTGCTGCTGCTTTATTTTTTTTTTTTTTTTTTTCTTCCCCAGAGGGAAGAGATACTGAAAAACAGTTAAGGAATTTAGGAACATACATTTTGATTTTTTTATTTATTTGCTTGTTTCTTCTTTGGTGTCTAACCAGAAATAATAGTAAAGTTCATCATGTCTATGTCTCCTGGATCATATGAACTAACATTCAAAGCTGTTCCAGATAACTTGGTGTTGATTTAGAAATTGAATATTCATAAATAGGTTTTAAAGATTAAGTGGCCTAACCTACTATGAAGCTTGTTTCTGACTACTTCTTGGCATCCTAAAAATTCAAATATCTTCAGCTAAATCCTTTACATATACATTGGTAATGATCACTGCTCATTTCACCTAATTTCAGACACCACCTCCTGAAATATTTCTACGTTATTGCATGTCATAATTTTTCAGAAAATAATGGCACTGAGGTGAGATAATTTAGGATTAAGTATCAGCAATGCTGGTCACACTACCAGAAAAAATTGTTCTCAGTGTCATGTGCCTCATGTGTTCTTCTTGTTTCTGCGCACATTTTCTCTACTTAAACGCAATGGGTAAGTACTGCGGTTACCTAGATCAGAAGGGTCGTAAGTGCAGAAATCTGGCTTATGAGGTTTTGATCTACTGATGAACATTTCATGTGTTTCTAAGGTTTGTTCTCTAAAGAAAGATGTTTCTGCAGTTAACTCCCGGAAACAAGAATCCTGCTACTTTTTAGTGACAAATGTTGTTTGTATTATTTTAGATATAGAGGGCATTCAAGGAAAGTTCTAGTAAAAGATTTAGGTATTAAAATAAAATAAGTTTGGGCTGCTGAAGGGAAATTGTGATTGCAAAGTCCTGACTCACTTTCTGAGCTGGAGACACCTAATCTCTATAAGCTCTTCAACATTTGATGTTAAATCTCTTCAGGTACCTATTAAGTCACTGCACGTGCCCAGAACTGTCCTATACTTGGCAGGCTTAAGCAGCTCAGCACTTAGATCATGTCTGAGCTCAGGTTAGATTGAGAAACTAGGAGGAGTGAAGTCTGAATCACCCCAAAAACTCAATCGAGTAAACACTCCCAGAGGCCATAGAACATGGCAGGACCACTCTTCACACACTGCAAATCTAAAGTAGATCAGGTTTAGGCCACAGACAGAGAAGAGATGAGAAACCTTTTCCTGTTTCCCACGCAGTGTACTGCTTACTGGCATACCACTTAGTGCACCCACCGAGCAGGTTGGACTCCTAGATTCAGTCCCATCCTTTTCCTGAAAACTCTGATCTGCATCTTCCACCTTCAAAGCTCATGTCCTAGTCGCCAGACAGTAGTCTCCTGAAGAGCGGGAAGGCAATCTGCATGTCTCTTTTGAGGATGTCTCTAGGCAGATAAGAGGGCAAGACATACTGGACCAGAGAGAAAACATGGGGTAAATTTGACTTTGTAGTCTGGTGGTTAGACTACCTTGGAAAACCTTGAATCTGTCTCATGCATCCAGGACTATGTATGTATTTAATCTGAAATGCTTTTTGCATTAGATCTTACATTATTTTTTTGATGTTCCCTAATACTTCTAATACTTCAGGTTCTAATATTTCAGGTTCTAATACTTCAAGATCACTTGGTAGAATCCTTCCTTTTGTCCCTCTACTGCAGTCAGTAATGTTATATCAGGAAATAATTTTGCAGTTTTTTATAACCCATGAAACATAAAACAGAACTTGGCTAATGTTACAAATGTCCTAGGCATCTAACCCAGCACGTTACCTGGTATCAAATGACATCCATTTACTACATGTTCATTGTCATCAACTGAGAATCTAGCCCTTCAGATAGACAACTTTGACTTGATTAAAATCCAGTGAAATTAAATAGTTAACAAAGAAGTGCTTTGGTTTCTCAGACTCTCTACATAAATATCCGCACATGAAAATATAGGTTCAAATGCAGACAAAACATATAAATAAGCAGGTAAAAATACATAGATAAATAGTCTTAGCACTTTTAGCTATAGGCCAACTGATCTATAATTCACTGGAGCTTACTTACAGTATACACTAATTATGTGCTTAGCTCTAAAGCCTTTAATAAAAAAAAAGCATTTCTTTAAGTATATCTAATTAAGTAAAGTATCTGTTCTGGTTTAGCCGCATTTGGCACTTAAATGAAAAACACAGAGAAAAATAGCTTTCTCTTCATGTATCCCTGAACTAGGTAGCCCATTGCCCTCCTGAGTTTCCAGTACAAATGAAAGCAGTATTATACCTAGATCAAGTTGCACTCGCAAGTTAAGGGCCTTGGAAACCTATATGCATGTAAATATGTATATATTTGACAATGGCCACAGAGTTTTGACTACCTCTTTGCATCCCCAGTCCTGACAACAGTTCTGAAGCCACAGAAATAAACTCCTTAGGATTGGTATTTTTTTTTTTATTTATTTTTATTTTTATTTTTTTTATTTTATCAAGGAAAGAAAAGGTATTTATTCCTTCCAAAGAGTAAGTACAATCATCAGTCCTTCTGGAAAGACTTCATTGCTTTCAGACTGTCATAAAGAAAAATCTGAGGTGTCCTAGAAATGGAAATGACCTGTTAAGTCAATTCAAACATATACCTGGCAAAAAGGTTTTAATCCTCACTGCATACTAATGTTGCATTGGGGTTTTTGGGGGGTTTGAGGGTTTGCTTTTTTTTGAGGTAAGATCTACCATACCATTGGAAACCTAATTATATAAGTATTAGAGATTTCATGTTTTTCACCTGTAAGTAACTCAGAATGACAACTAACACCTTCATAAGGTGACTTAAATGCTGGCCCTTTTGGATTTATGTGAACATCTTTGTTCATCTTTCATATGCAGATAAACCCTGCATATTCTTCCACTACATCAAGGGAAACTACTTTAAGCAAAACAGTTACATTAACAGGAACAAGCAACCAGGCTGTAAATGATACATCTTGAATTTCCTTTTCTTTCTGTGTCTTTATGGGTTTTCCACCCAGATCTTCACAGTGAGTTTTCTTCCTTCCTTATTTTCTGAACTCAGACTCCAAAACTACAGCCATGATGACTTGAAAAGGGTAATCTGTTTCAAAACAGCAAACTGATCATTTCATCGGGTATTCCTATAGCTTTATTACAAGAAGTAGAAATGTGAAAGGGATTATTTATAAAACAAATAAACTTATGGAGTATTGCCACAGGTTATAATAGACACACACACAAAAAAAATTATGGATTCAAAATAGGTCTGGAAAAGTTAGTGAAGCATAGGTGGATTTAACTGCCTACTTTGAAAGTGCCTGAAGTGCTGATTACAAAGAGCTGGGGGTAAAAACCACTCTATACATGCTTATTTTTCTGTATTTTCCCTAAGGGTTCACCCCTGGTTACTGTTCAGCACAAAATAGTAGTCAAGACAAGCTGATTCATTCTGACAGTTTCTTACAGTATAGCTTCCCTTTGATGAAAATTTGTTCTTGGTTAAAACTGACTTTAATTTGGAAAGTCACTTCCATAATGGACAGCTTAGATAATAATCTTTTCAGGAGAGTTTGTTATTATTGTGCTCTCAGCAGAGGTACAGTACACAATTGTGTTCCCAAGCACAACTGATATGCACAAAACATAATATTTAAATTTTTAGATAGACTACTGATCCCAATGAAGTTACAAGAAAAGTATTTTTTAAATGAAGTCAGGGCTTTCTCTTTAGTACATTATTACCAAATTTTTGGTATAAATTAATCTGAGTAAAATATACAGCGTGACAGCTGTCTGATCATCAAGTCCAAAAAGGGAAAAAAAGAAAATCCACAGTATTTTGAAAGTTATGTTCTATGGCTCTGTTACTTAGCAAGTAACACCAGTAAGTGCAGCCTTATGACAAGTATCCCCTTTTCTTTTCCCATGCCATATGTCAACAATGAAAGTAACGGAAAAATATCATCCCCTTGTTTGATTGACATGCATTTTAAACTCCTTGTCAAAACTGCATAATTATTTAAGTACTATAAATGTGCCACTCTACAGATTTAAAAGTAATTGGGAACGTAACAAGTTGTAGTTTTTCTCTACTTGATGATAAGAGAGTTTATAAAAGAATCAGAAAATAAAATTACGGTAATGGAAAAGTCTGATAACCTGTCTTTACACTACTGTAGGTGATACTGGGAAGGATACTAAAAGAGTAAGTTGCCAAATACTTTCAATTTAAAGGCTCTAGTTTTATTTTTCTAAGGGTCTGCTGAATCTAAATTATCTGGACTTATATTTTTGCAAGAAGTTTCAGCAGCAGCAGTCAGCTGCTTCTCAGGAAACACAAATGAGGCAAAAAGAAAATGTTATTATGGTCAGAGAATCATAGAACCACAGAACAGTAGGGGTTGGAAGGGAGCTCTAGAGATCATCTAGTCCAACCCCTTGCTAGGGCAAGGGCAGGTTGCACAGGAACACATCCAGGCAGGTTTGAATATCTCCAGAGAAGGAGACCCCACAGCCTCTCTGGGCAGC
>KL269494.1:0-11022 GCA_000699545.1 Podiceps cristatus | reverse complement strand
GGTCAAGCCCCAACCTGTACTGGTGCCCGGGATTGTTTCTCCCCAGGTGCAGGACTCTGCACTTGCCCTTGTTAAACCTCGTCTGGTTTCTGTCCACCCGGGTCTCAAGCCTATCCAAGTCACCTCATGATGAGGTTAAAAAAAATAGTCATGTACCCAAGAAGTGTTTCATGGTTTATGATTCTGTATTTTTGTGGTCATCCTGGAAGCTGAGTGATGTGTGTTATGAATGAGATGTGGTCATACCTTTACGCAATTATTTTCAGCAGGCATATCTGTTTAATAACCAAAAGTCTGTTATTTGGTAAAACAGTATTGGGCTGTTATCATTACAGTCTTTGCTGTAACATCAGTGAGCAAGAGAATATGAGAAAACCACACAAATGACTTTAATAACATCTTTTCTTAAAGACTGAGAATTTGACCTTAAACCATTATCATTTTCTATTTTTATATGTAATTTTAAAGGGCATATCTGTTTAATAACCAAAAGTCTGTTATTTGGTAAAACAGTATTGGGCTGTTATCATTACAGTCTTTGCTGTAACATCAGTGAGCAAGAGAATATGAGAAAACCACACAAATGACTTTAATAACATCTTTTCTTAAAGACTGAGAATTTGACCTTAAACCATTATCATTTTCTATTTTTATATGTAATTTTAAAGCTTTTCGTTTTCTTCCCCTGTAGCTTTCAAGTAATGATATCACTTAACATTCAAGGTTAGGATACCATGAAGCTATCTTTTGATTATAAAAAAATAGTGGTGCTCTTTTTAGGAGATAATTTGTGCAAAAATGTAGATTTTCAACAGCTACACCACTGCATTTGCTTGGAGAATCTTACTGCATCCCACAAGACCACAAAGGGAAAAACTATAAATTGTAGATGTATACAAAATTTCAGAAGGGTCCCAGTTAAAATTGCTTTATAAAATATGTTGTTCTGAAATGACAAGGCTCATGTCTGTACAGTGCTGAAGAACTGAAATGTGAGTAGATCATATGGGGGTTAGCGGGTACACAGGTGAGGGATGTTTCATAGCTTTCAGAATCTAAAGATGTAATTTTATAAACATTTTGTCCAGCGGCAGAACTGGTTTATATGTTTGCTTCTGGCTACTCTTCATGAACTGCAGTGCAGCATGTATCCATGCAACTGTTCTATGGGGTAATAATACTATGAACCAGATCATTTAAATGAGGCAGAATAACAAATACATCTTAAAAATACTGCTTTAGTCAGATAAATTATTTTGTTTGGTGAGGTAGCTTAAATAACTTCAGGCCACTTAAATTTTGGCCAGTTCGAGTTATACAAGGTGTAAATCTTAATGTAAAAGTTTTGATTAAAGCACTAAATAAGACTGAATAAAATGCAGATTTTGGCTTTATGCTGTTTCTCAACTGCAAAGTGACCTCAGCCACAATGATCTCTCTTACCTGAAGAAAACCTTCACTTATTCTCTGTTCTGATTATTTATGACTAATAATTTCCAGTTATCATTACCTCAGAGTTTTTTGATCGGAACAATTTTCTACATCATTATTTCTACCAAATATTTCCTACACATAGACTGGAAAGCAATTTAAATTGCTAGTTTGAGGATTGTTTTGTACTTACAGAGATAAGGAATCAAATAGTCATATCTTCTAAACCCCTTTTAATTCTATAGTTTCCAATCTGTGTGTCAATATATACCAGATTTGAAAGCTTTGAAGTAGCTCATGTAGAAATCTGCAGTCTATGACTTGTTTACTAGCATTTTTTTTTTTACTTCTTTTGTGACACAGTTAGTTGTAAGGAAAACAGAACCATCTTCTGCTCTCATTATGCTTCTAAATGAAATTTTAAAGAGTTAAGACAGAAAGGAAAATGATATGCTGATACACCACTCCCAAACCCAAAGAAAAAGCAACTCTTAATTGTCTTTCTTGATGACAAAGCCACATTGCAAACATAAACACTGTCCTATCTACTGGTAGGACTAAGACTAACAGCTAGTTAGAAACTTCTGGAACAGCCATTTGTAGCTTTTAGATTGAAGCTCAAGTGTTCTTCCTTCAGAGTCTGCTTTGCAAAAATGCCTTTAATGGAACAGGACACTCTCTCTTGGAGGCAAGCTGTGAGCGGGTGTTTAGTGCTGCACCCAGAAAGGACCTGGGGAGAAGCCACTCGGCAAGGAGACAGGTGCCTAACCTTTCCTTCCTGTCATCCCAGTTTAAGGACTGCCCAAGCTTTCTTTAGGAAGTTAATTTCAAAAAGAAGCTGATTCAGGGTCAAATAATTCCATATAGTCAATCCCCCAGTTCCCTTGGTGGATCAGTAAGGTCACTGCGAATACATAAGGCAAAAGCATTCCAGTTTCTTCTCTTCAATAGGGTGACCTCCCCCCTCATTCCATGGGTAGATCTGAAGTATTTGAACTGGTCTTGAAGCTGATAAGGGTTTAGACAGGTGCTTGACATCAAATCACTGGAATTAAGCCTTTAATTTTTAATTACTGTGTTCTCTGATCTGGGCAAACTATAGATGTGGACATTAACTAAGGTTCTGCTTATTTTGATTTCTGGATTTCTTTCATAAAAACACATCTGAATGTTTCCAGGGATCTGTATCAAGCTGCTGGGTGACTGCTATATTAGTAAAATATTAGAAAGCATCCAGAAGTCACCTACCAGCAGCTAGGATGCCACAATGGCTGCTGGATGCTTTAGATTATATTTATTTATTTCCCCATAAAGATTAAATGTAATATTAATTTTTTAATTTTTATTTCTATACTAAAAGTGAGTATGAATAAGAACAGCTTATCTGAAAAATTCAGTTCTCCTCAATGAGAAATTCAACTGTTCTTCAGCTGGAGAATGTAAAAGCAATATTCTTTTTATTTATTTTTCCTTTACTCTGTTTAAATGAACATTTTAAGTGAATATATTTCTCACCAACAACATTTTCCATCACAAATGTTTTATTTTTATACTTGACTTTTCCATATTCTGAAGGTATCTTATCTTCACAGACAATCGGATTGGGTCATAATCTGTTCTGTACTATTTAATATGTAGATTTTCATAGCTACCACTCAAAGATGTGTCTTGTCTCTCCTCACTGTAAAGCTGTCTCCTTTTTAAATGATTATAGGACTCTAACTTTTTGTCAGGGATTAAGGTATTCAAACTCTAAATGGTCTGATTTTCAAGTCCTTATCCAGTCTCTTGTGAACTTCAACAAAAAGTTTTAAGTTAAGCATTTCAAGATTTGGCATGAAAATCAGACATTTGGCATGTCTGTTAATGTCTACTCAGTATACTTTTTTTTTTTTTTTATTATTCATTTGTAGACCTTTAGATTGGGAGAACTAAAATTGGACAGAGAGCCTTACTTCAAGATCAATGAATTTATACAAAGTACAGAAATTAATTTTCCTTTTTTCACATGATAAATGACTGTAACAGGAAATAAACAACTTAAGTCCCCTTGTTATCAAATATAATTCAAAAAGTTAAGTGGTCAAAGGTATGCCCTTTCAAAAAGAAAGGTAAGTATTATATCTAAAGAGAGGCAAAAAGGTCAACTGCTTTTATTGACTATTTTAAGTATTCTCTTTCAGATGTTTACCCTATAGGAAGAATGGCTCAGCAGAACAGTTAAAAGCAATTTCTAGCAGACACAGCTAAAGAGGCAGCTTGTAAAGATCAAAGTCCAGAAAGACTCTTGAACGTAACCGTCTTTGGCTACTGACAGAGATGCTATGGTGACCAAACATATAAGCCTAGATCTCCCATGATGTACAACAAGCAAGGAAAATATTAATAAGATGAAAAGTGAAACCAAACCAAACCAAACCAAGAAAAAAAACCCACAAAAAAACACAACAGAGTGCTGTATTTGTATGAATAATTTGTTGCATGTATACATGGTGTTATAAAAAATAAGGCAGAATGCACTGCAGCACTCACATCTGGCTTCATGATAGCAGAAACTTCAGCATTAAGTCCCTCACTGGCACTGTATGTCGAGGTGTCAATAACTTCAGCTGCAGTTCTGCTTTGCTGGGATGTATCCTTCTTATCCTCCGAGGTTCATAGAAAGCAATACTGGGTTTTAGTGGCATCAGCAATATCTAGCTATTCCCTTAAAAGATAATTATGACAAAGCCTCTGACAGGAAACAAATATTCCTGCTATGCCTTCCTTGCTAGAAGTAACTTTTAAAGGAAAATATTTTCCTCCCTTTTTAGGTAATCCAGAATCTTTGCTTTACACGATCTTAGAATGCTCTGAAAATTTTTTACTTTGATAGCCAAGTGTGCCTTCCAAAAAATAAGTCTGAAGTGACAGGACAACATAAACTGACAGATCAAGTATATTGAGTTCCTGTCTGAAAATTCTTGACCTATTGTCCAAGCCAATATATAAAACGCCAGCAAAATGTTGAACATTTTATAGAGCAGGGATCATCTGTAGTCATCATTGAGTATTAAAAAGTCTTGCTCTATTATCTGTTAAGCAAACACATTAGTAGCAACATATCTAGGAGGAAGGGTGCAATTGATGCAATTAATGTTTTTGCTTAACCATCACAGAATAATTTTCCGTACACTTCCTTCCGCCTCTAAAGAAATAAAAGTACTTTATTAATCAACAAATTCACTGCTAGTTTTCCTCTGGAAATTTCTGAGGTCAAATTTAAAGTCAAACGTGGCAGGATCCTAAACAACACTAAAAAAGGTCATTGATCTGGAAACAAAATGATTATAGCTGAATGTAGAACCACCTAGAAGTTGTAAAACTGCTCACACAGGCTGGAAATGAACTAAATTCACAGTCTTCCACTCACTTTAGTGAAACTTCAGGTTGCAAACACCTTTGAAAAATCAGCTATTTAAGCAACGCTTATCAGCTGTAATAGATTTCCATATGGTATCTTTCAGACAAATTTCCTTAATTGCTTGTAACAGTAATTAAATAGTAACCTGAAAATGCAATTACATTTGCAGCTGGAGGAATATTTCAGTTAAAATGATTAGCCTTTTCCTGTTCATGAATGGTTTGAACACCACGGGATTTTTGCATGTGTGTCTAATTCAGGAACATTTACCACACTGCTATGCCAACAAATTCCATCTTATGGATGGACGAGTTAGTCACAGCTGTCACGTATGTTGTGTTAGCTTCCTCGTAATTACAGTCTGGGGGAGGGGATGGCTAGGTGTAGACAAAAACAGAATAAGTTTGTTTCTGGTGAGAATTCACTGGATAATAATTTGTAACAAAAATAATGTAACTTCATTTACTAAAATATTCCCAGGTAAATAAATAAATAAATAAATAAAAGTAACCATCTGAAACATATTTAGTCTGAAATGTCTAAATATCACTTACATGTATGGAAAGAAAACATTAAATGCAAAGACACAACTGAAATCGTTGGTGTGCAATGCAACATGTACAGGATACAGGGTTATTCATCTGTTGTTCCCTACAGATGTAACAGCTGAGGCACTGTTTTCACTCAGCTGGGAAGAGAATATATTTCAAATCCTCCTGGGAATAAGAAACTGTCCAAAGATAGTCTGTTCCATGTAAAACAATGAAGCCTATGCAACCTAAAAACTTTAGGATTATTCCACCAAATAGTAACTGTGGTCTATCTCTTGCTACTCAACATTAACTATTCCAGAGACTATGAGCTAATTTATGTAGATTAATAGCACTGAGAATAAATGGGACCAATTTCATGTTTTGCTTGGATTCCTTATTTGACTTCAAACACTTACCTAGCACCCAAAAGTTCCATAATTTCCAAAACTTGTGTTGAGTAAACCTATGTGACTCAACCTCTTAGAAATCTTTAAGTAGCAACTTTGATCCACATCAAGGAGTAGTTTCTCCTTCAGACAGACAAGCTGGTATTGAATTAATCACCAAAGCTGCTGGAAACAATTCTTGGTGCTGCCTAAGAACACCTGAACTCTCATTTGTCAGGAGAATATCAGACTCTCTAATTTAGTCTATCAGTTCTATGTATGTTATTTTTTTAGAACAGGTTCTGAAATGCAGT
The DNA here is from genome assembly GCA_000699545.1 of Podiceps cristatus. Classification (NCBI taxonomy): domain Eukaryota; kingdom Metazoa; phylum Chordata; class Aves; order Podicipediformes; family Podicipedidae; genus Podiceps; species Podiceps cristatus. Next base: position 4,955 of record KL269494.1, on the reverse strand, counting down.
TCTTTGCCCATTCAGAACATCCCACCCAGCCACTCGTTCCCATGCTTCTCTCTTTCCTTTCCCTTCTACCTTGTTACCTGAAATGAGGAAAGTAATATATAATGGAATGACTTTACAAATAATGATTGAATATAAAAATCTTTATACACCTGATAGCTGATAGTTAAGGCACTATCCAGAAGGATGGAGCTGTGGGACTGGGATCTTTAACCAAGACAAGGGACATGAGTCTATGGCCTCCTCGCTTCTTCAGAGATCTTTAAACACTGGTTTTCTCACTTAGAGAAGACTGTCTCGTTTACAACAGCAAATTTAGGCAACTGACTGCACAAGGCCTTCAGCTGATCATGGTTACAAATCCAAAGAGGAGTGAGGTACTCAGTTACGTAGGCATTAATTATTCATTAGAAGCAGCAGCTCCCTGGTCAATAAGCTGGCTGGTGTGGAATCCACTCTTGAACCTCAGGCTATTAATCACACTGTGGAGAATCTGCGCGCTCACGTGGGTTTCTGTACACTGTTCGGTACAACGATGCCATCTACATACATCCACTGGGAAGCCCTGCAGTACCTGCATCCTTTGTGTGAATGCAAATCCTAGTCTTGATAGCTTAGTCTTGTTCCACCTAAGCTGTATCTTTTCCTCTGAAGAGGTGTCTCTTCTCTCATTTCTCTCTCCACTGACTATAGAGGAAGCCAAAAGTGGTAAAACTTTTAAATGAGCTGCATCAGTCAGACACTGGCTGATCCAGCTCAGTTTGGTGGGATAAAACCTGGCCACTGTGGTTTGTTTCTCAATTTGTACAAGGAGGATACCACAGCACTTTATAGGGTGTGGCTAGGAGGGCTTTATGTAGGCCTGGAACAGGATTTATGTAAGTATGTGAGATAAAAATATCCTGTTATATTCTTTGTAAAGTTAATATAATCCATGTCAATAAGAGATTTAATTTAAACTTTAAATCAAACACAGATTCAGCTTTGGCTTTGATAAGGTTTTATAAAGAGAAAAACCAGTTAGTCTGAAATGTTAATGGAAGCATATCAACTTTAGAGCTGGCAGAAGAATAGCTCTACATCACAAACCCAACAAACCCTGGTTTACTCACCTGGACTCTGAATCGGAACAACTTCTGTTGACCCACGGCTTTCAAAATGTTTGCAGGAAAAGACAAAGGATAGCCTACGGGTAATCACATTTTGAAACACTGTAAGAAAAAAAAAAGTCTAGGTAGGCCTGTTTTCCCCAGGAGGTGCTGGTCTTTTATGATCCAAGTAAGAAAGGCACTTAAACTCTTTAAAGTATCATTTAAAAGGTTATTCATTAGAGTTAACACTAGAAGAAAAAAAATAGCATGGATAATCTTATGTCCCCTTAGAAAGTGGGAGCCCTGAGTGGTGTATCATCAAACAGGACTCTGATGCACATGCAGCACACCATGCAGACCCTGTCCATAGTAGAGATTCTCCCCCTTCAGTCTTTTAAGCTATTATAGGATTTTCTTACAAGGAAACAACTCCATTCATGGTTTCTACAGTCGAATAGAAACGATGTTCCCATGAGAACAACTTCTCACTGCACTTAGGTAAAGGTGAGGCCACACAGGAGGCATAATCACCGGTACCCAGTGGGAGCTGCCTGCAGGCTCCTTGGTTCCAGTGAGGTGGTCGAATTCATCCTGCGGCACAACACAGAGCACCATGCATGCAGCACAGCACAGCACAGCACAGCCTGCACGCACTCCTGTTAGCTCCGCTGTGGATTACCCACTCCTCCAGGCACAGGGCACTGCCAGTCAGGATTATTACAGCCTGTACTCTGAGGATCAGAAACAAGGCAAAACAGTTGATTCCAGAGAGGTATTAAAACATGGATTTTTGGAGGCTTACTTGTGTGTTGCAACACTGATGTTGACTCAGTCCTGAAGTGTTACACAGCTTAATGGGAAGTGATGATGACTCCTTACAAAAATATTAACTGGCTATTAAAAATAGCACATAACTGCACTCTGGGGAATCTTTTTTTCTCAGTAATAATACTTGTGCAGTGATAATGCTGAAATATATTTGTTGGCACTAGATTTAAGACTCTGAGTAAGTATCTAGCTGTGTCTAGTTTTTCAGCTACTCATTTGTATTAGGGACCTTCTGCAGAGCTTGTTAATGCATAGTTCCTGAACTGACTTTTAGACTGTAAATACATAGCTCCTGAATTAACATTTAGTCTGTAAAAACATAATTTGCCATGGATTTTTCAGAGTTATATTTCAGTAAAGTAAAAAGAACTCATGGAAAGTATCTATCATATTGGTCTTTTAAAAGAATGAAGCTTATTTTGCTTACAAACTGTGCCGTGAGTTCACTTCACTGAGAGCTATGCCTGTTTTTCTCACTTTAAACCTCAAGTCACTCAGAAAGAAATGTGAGACTTCTTCCCTAGATCTTCTGTGCAATTTTGTCAATTAGCTCATATTTTCACTTTATTTTTATATTATATTTCATTACCTTGATTTGAAAACATTTAAGTACATAAAATTATCTTTGAAAAATAAATAAATGAATAAATAAATAAATCAATAAATAAAACCCACAACAGTTAAAATGTAAGCTGTAAGTCCCAGAACACTAGACTCCTGGAGTAAATCAATGTGCCATGGATCATCAAAGAACATAAAGTTGCATGGAATGAACCACTAGCATGTCTGATTATTTTTTTTTAATTAATGTTAAATTGTTCTCTTTCATCTAAGCATTCTCTGTATATTGTGAACTTAAAGTTTGTGCTTATGTAACGTTCACATAATGAGGTGAAGCTGATCATTAATTAGAAGGCAATTCCAGTGAAAACAAGTATAGCTATTTCTAGTTCTTTAGAGATATAGGTGAGTAAAACAACAGTTGCTAAGGGGTAAACAGTACACTGGGAGCAGTACACTGATACTCGAAACAAAGACTACTTTGACAAGTAGGTATTTTTATTGGCTTGTTTAACAACAGAATGCTTTTCATTCATATCATTTCTCTAGGTAGGTTTATCTGGGGGAATTAACAAGTTAAAGTTAAATGCTTTCTTAACAGAAAAAATCGGTTCTTTCTAAGAAGCATCACAATTCCATCCACCATTTGTATATAATATGTTTTGCCTTTGATATTTTTCTCTTTAATAACTTTACACGGTCAGCTGAAACAAGAAAGCTTGTGTCTCTTAAAATACCTGAAAGCAAATCAGGTGTGTCAAATATTTTGCCCATAGCTAATCCTTAAGTACTCAGCAGTAAAGAAAATTGAATTTTAGTCTTTGAAAATACAATCGCTACAGATGTATGCTACGTAAATGGTAGAACTATAACTAAGAGAGGACAGAAAGAACTAGATTTTATAATGGTTTAGTTCTCATTGCGTATACCTTTATACAGAATGATGCTACTTATTTGCAAATATCTGAATGTACATTTAGGGTAATAATTGAAATGGAATTTATATGCTTCTAAGAAGGAAATGTCCTAAAGGAATAGCTATAAAATAAGTATGTCTACTAAGAAAGCAGTAACATAATGGAATTACACAGTTTTCATCTTCTTCATTGACTCAGATTAACAGGAAGAAGTAACATTCCTGTTCAGGATTTTAGAGAGCTAATAAAGTTGGTTCAAAGACACAGGATCCTCTTTTCAAATAATTAATCTCTAATAAATTCAATATTTTGGCACTTACAGTAAAAGAAATAGATTATGAATTAGTTTCCTTCTCCCCAGGACTTCATTGTGCTTCGTTTGATAAGATGTTCTGCAGAAACATCAGGCATGGAGAAACCTGGGAAAAGGCATATTTGCCATAAAGCACGTGTCACTGACAGGCCAAAACATGCTTTAAAACTAATGCATAGAACACTATCTAATGTTGTGATACAACCTCTTCTGCCTTCTCTCAATGTTGTTTTTCTCAAAATAACTAAGTCTCATTGTTTCTTATAGAGCTTGATTTACTCTAAAACATCAAACACTCACCTAAATTTCAAAGGCTTGCCCAGAATGACTAAGACTTGCTCAAATGGAATCTCACTTCAGTAGCTGCCTTTGTAACAAAACTATCTCCACTCAAAATTCTTGGTTCTGACTTGGCATTGCAAGTAAATTTACATCAAGAGACTATTCATAGTCTGATATGCTGGGAAAAAAGCAGCTGCTACTTGAGAAGTAGAGTATGTACTTGGTTCTTAAGAGTCAGAATCTTGTTTGTCTGGTAGGGCCTATTCTTACTCCCACTGAAGTCACAAGCTAATTCATACCAATCTTAGCACACATGCATTTGATTAATATTTGTAAAAGAAATTTATCTATTAATAAAGCAAAAGAAACCAACAGATGAGGCCAGCTCATCCATTTGGTCAACAATGGGAATGAAAATAGCATGAAAGCTATTCTCATATTTTCAATGAATTTTCATATTTTCAACAGAAACTCATAGGAATCAAAATAGCAATAACATTAATGGAATGATTGGAATTTATATTTCTAAACAAGCCAATGTCAAGTTGATACTGATTCCAAGTATCTAGTTATTCAAGGTAGATAATTTTCAAGCTCACACCGGTAACCTTCTGCAATGCTGTTAAAGCTGAATTACTTTGAGCCAGGCACTAAGTTAAATGTCAGAATAGTTATGTTTCCCAGGAAGGAAATGGTGAGGAAAGGCAGAAGAGAAATACTGCAAACTTCATGGTGTCCCAAACTCACCCTCTTCAATGCTAGTTTTATTGTGCCCATGAAAAGTCAATTAACTTTTATGCCTTTCCCCGATTTCCTAAAATATTGAGTCTCAGTGAAGAGACTATGGTACTGAGGCATATTGATCAAAACCTAAGAGAATGTTCCACTTTGATGGCTGAAAAGTCTCCTACATAACAGAGCAAACATTTCCAAGCAACAGAGAAAATATATGCTCCTATATTATAT
>JMFS01059032.1:0-13197 GCA_000699545.1 Podiceps cristatus | reverse complement strand
CGCCCTCCGCGGTTTGCAACGCGCGAACGAGAACGGCGCGGTGGCACGCACCCTGCGTGCTCCTCCTGTCTGCAAGCCCCGAGAGCAGCGTTCGCGTGTTGAACGAGTTGGGTAGTCGCGAAGCTTCTGATAGCTCCGATTTGTTACTGTTTTAGAAAGTGACAGTGGAGGGTAGTCGCTCTCTGTTAAAACAGGAATTTTCTCAGCATCGTCCAAGAAGAAGAAAGTTTTAGAGTAACTGAGTTACCAACTGTATTATTTTGTTAGCCATTTTGGTGGTTTGGCCACTGGAAAAGTGAAATGGAAGATACACTTATTTGTGTTGGTTGGTCGGTTTGTGGGGTTTTCTTGGTTGGTTGGTTTTTCTGTCCATTATTTTTAACTCTATAAAACAGAATAGAAATTTGTGAGGTTTTATTTTGGGGTGTTTTGTTCTGTAGCAGTTTCAACTCCTTTTAAAGAATGCAAAACTTTGTGCAAGTTCTTGTTTGTTGGGTTTTGGGGGGGGAGGGGTTGTTTGGTTTTGTTGTGGTTTTTTGTCCTTGTTTGGGTGGGGGCTGGGGGTGTGTGTTAACGTGAAATACCTGTCTATGTACATTAAGTAGGTCATTTCTTGGAAGATCAGTTCTTGAGGATGTCGGAATTCCTGCTACTAAAACAACTTCCACCTTCTGTTAAAGTAGTTTTCAGTCTGATTGCGCAAACACACTCAATGACTGCAAATTCTTCCAGATGCACAGAACAGCCAGTACTTTGAACAGCATGAGTTTATCTTTAGTGCTTGTTTTACACTGACAGATTGTTAGCATTCATCTTTTTTACTTTTAAAGACCATTCCCACCCTAATTAATTGAAGATTAATACAGAAACATTTGTAGAGGAAAGGTTTTGAGAACATGTGTTTTTCCTGTGTGCATATACATAGTATAATTCAATAGATTTGGGGAAAAAATAGTTCAAAAGCAGAGTAAAATAGGTGAAGGTGTTTGGTACTGTGATTGGGTTTTGAACAAAATACAGCAGCAGAAGTATTTAGCTGTCTTGCAACAATATGTATTCATTCAACGTTGTCAAGACTTTCCATAACTGAAGACAGGAATATCAGTTTGGTATCAATATTGTTAAGACTTCACGTAACAGAAAACATGAACGTTGATTTGATACCTCTGAAAAATATCAAGTCCAAAAGAAGGGTGCATTTTACAAGTGCAACCACTTAAATGTTTAGGCATGTAAAAGCTTACTTTTAAATATGTTTGGGCTTATAAATATTAATGTCTTTTCGATTTAATCTGTTTGTAAAAAGCCTGTTAGAAGTAAGTTATCTGCTTTTCATCTGCTTCATTCTATTCTGTTCAGCAGACTTTGATGTATTTCATGTGTTTTTATTGGATGTGAATTTAATAGAGGTGGTCTTATTTACTTTGTTTTTTATGCATCGTCAAGACTGATAATACTGGTTCAGTTCTAAAATTATCATTTACCAGCTGCTAAAAAGCATGCTGCTTTAGTTTCCTGGGTGGGTGATTTTTTTGTCTTTCAGTATAGTCGTAAAACCAAGACGATGGAAAAGCTGTAAATCCTTGTACCATCCTTGGTAGCTCTCTAGTCTCACGGGTTTTAATAATCCAGGAGAGATTATCTGGTTTTTTGACCCCTCCCCCCGCCAACTGTGGCACTTCTGGCCAAAAACCAATATGTTACGGTACGTACATTGAAAATATGAATAGCATTAGACATTTTAACACAGCTTTCCCCATAGTATCTTGGGCCCTGGCAGAAAGTTAAGTTCAGCAAAACTCAGTGTTAGGACTCCTTTGATGCTTGAGCTAATCTGTAGTCCAAGTTAAAAATATTTAGCTGGATCATATGGCAGAGCTGTCTTAAGGGGATTTCCTAGATGCTTTATGAGATATCCCCTTTGTTTCTCCATTCTGTTCATAACCAAACAAGCAAGATGCAAGACCCAGGGAGATCTGCTGTGAATCATTTCACTGTGGCAGAGTTTGTAGGAAGTGGTAATATCTTTGGTTCAAAGAAATGATGCCTGATCAGGAACGCAAGCCTTTTATAGTTGCAAAATGGAAAAAGCACATTTCAAGCTACAAACACGCTGAGAGCAGTTTTAATTGAAAACTGTCAGTCAGAGAGGAAGAGGTGGGTGGTATTTGTGAAGCAAAGCGAATGTCAGCAAGGGCAGAGGTGCTGCATTGTATTGCCTGTGTTAGCATCAGGCTCTGCAGCTGTGGTGGCTGCTGTCCACAACAGAGTGGAGGATGAGTGTGGTTGCTGTTTTGAATGACGGACAGATGAAGTTATAATATCAAACAATGGTATATGCATACAAGTGCTGGGCAGTAAACGAGGGGTCTGTGGAGCTGAGGAAGAGAGTTCTGTCTAGGGAATCAGCTCTGGGTTTCTAATTTCAGCTGTGTGAAAAGTAGCCTAAACTGTCCAGAATTTGTGAAGACAGGGCACATGCCAAGCATTACTTAGCCATCTACCTGCCTGTTTCTGTTGACTTATACATGGAGTCAAAGGATGATTTAGAGATTTAGAAAAGATTTAGAGAACTGAATTCCATCCTACGTACGCAGTGAAGGTTGTTGCTTTTCTGAAAATATCTGTGCTGTGGTCACCTGAGGTACTGGAAGACTGCAAATACATTCCCTGCTACTTCTGAAGGGAAAAAAAAAAAAAAAAGTACCATGCATTTAGTGTTGATGATATCCAGAGCACGAGAATCCCAAGAGGACAAAATTAATATGCATGGATGTGTACCCGAACATTTTCTTAGTTTCAGATACTTGGGTTTCACTGAGTTTGATAGTTGACAAGAGCACCAAGCAGCTATAATTCCTTGTTAATAAAGATTGTGATTGCTGAATTTCCTTAAAACTTTGGTGTTTATTCATGGTTTTGTTTGGTTGGGGTTTTTTTGGTGTGATTTTGTTGTGGTTGTTGTTTTGTTTTTTAAGGAAGAATTCCTTATAGGGGTCAATAACCGGTTATGCTGTTTGTGGTTGCATGAAATTGATGGTTGAACAACCTGGTGGAATAATGCATGAGGTACAGTTTGCAAGTACAACTTTCTTCCATGCCGTATCATGGCAGAATGGAAGTTCACACTTTTAAGATGTCTGGGGCATGTGACTGGCAGTAGAGTCTGTGAGAGGAATCCACTGGCCCGGTTATCTGTCCCCCTCTCGATACGTACACCAAATTATGATTAGAGTAACTTTAACCGTGTGATATCAAGCAGCTGCTTCATTGCCACACTACCATCCCTTGTAACTCACAGCCTCTTCCTGCTGTTATTCCAGTTCATTCTGTTCTTCCCATTAAACTGTTACAATTCGAGTAAGCATTAGCACTTGCAAGTTCTCTTTTCATTACGCCGTTCATCTTCCACTTTATATGCGAAACACAGGTAGCAGTTACATGATGTGACTGCACAGCCCTGGCTGTACAGGTGACGTTTAAGCCCTGTAGTCCAAGTTCAAACCTAATGATCCCCAGCTGTGTCCTTAGTCACACTTCTCCATCCGAATTTGTCACTTCCAGTTAATTCTCACTAGCTGACCAGAGCTGTCAGGTATTTTAATTTTCATTACAGATGCGTAATTTCAGCCTTCAGCTCTTCGCCCCTCAGTGCTGAGGCACTCTGGTCATCCTGCAGGAGCTCCTGGCCACATCCCTGGAGTGCTCTGCCTGGGGTGCTGATACCGTCACCGCAGCGTGTATCCCCGGCTCTGCTCACCGTGGTGCGGGGCGAGGGAACATGGCAGAGGAGGCTGCTTTTGTTCAGCCTCGGACTGCCACACCACGTGCCAGCCATGCTCCCATCAGCAACATCGAGAGCCCCCGCAGTTTCGGGCTGTGATGGGGGAGGGAGATGAGGGCTTGGTATGAAGGAGGAAGGAAGGAGTGCTTGGGGAGTGTGTGACAGGCAGGTGCTCACCTGGGCGTCTCAATGCCACTCTCCGCCTGCTCTGGGCACGCTTTTCTAAATCTATGGTCCCCAGGTCCAAGCTCACACGTGAAACAGGGGGAGAGGCTCAGGCAGGAGCGGGAGGCACTGCCGACGGGTGCGCAGGGTGTTTGTTCCCAGCCAGCAGTGCCGGGTGCTCCTGGGTGATGAGGTGGCACTTCCAACCCAGGCCGACAGGTCCTTGTGTAAATAGTACTGGGTAGCAGTGCTGCAGAGGGGAATGATGTATGAAGAGTGAGTGCAGTTTTTAATAAAGTGTTTAAAGATATCTGCACAGACCCAGATTTTAAGGCGCTCTGTTCCAATTTTAAATGTTACAGTCCCTCTAATTTTGGATTATTTTGACTAGGCACAGCTGTTAAGCCTTTCCTCTTCTGCCTCTCCTCTCCCCAAAGAACATAAGCCTCTAAAAGTCCACAGTTATCTATCTTACTGTCACATATTTAATGAAGACTATTAACTACCTGGTGATTAAGTTGAAAGAAAGAAAGGAGAGTAACTTGAAATAGGACAGTGACTAAAAAGATTTTTTTAAAATGCACGTTTTCAAAATAATGTGCCTTAAAATGCACATTTATTAAGAAATTCTTTAACTTGATTTGTTTTGGGAACCACACCTATGTATGTCACATCCAAAAAGTTTACACAAAGCTTTTACAGCTGTTTCTTCAGAAGGCATTTTACTTGTGTTGCCTAAACTGGCTTGCCTGTTACAGTTACCTGCCTTCCCAGCACATTGGATCAATGTCTTTGAGAAGTAAGCTCACCCCACCTTTTTAACAACTGACCAGTTAAGTTACTAAGAGCACACATTAAATTTTTTTGCAGTTTTGTTAGTGTTACTAAAATATCTCACTATTACTGATTTCGCTTCTTCAGGTAGAACACAGACTATTTTCTACATCGCAGTATCTTTTGCAAAATGTTATAGAAGGACCAGATCAGGGATAAACAATAGGAAAACAAACCATATCGCAAAATATAACCCATGGCATTAAAGAAGCCATACAAAACAGGGAGATGACAAATTTATCCGTTCATAATGGGTGAAGTAAATTAATAAAATCATGTTATTTTGGGGACCCGTTTTTTACTTTTAATGTCTGATGGTAATTTTCCAGTAGTCTAGTTTTAATGAAAACATTTACTCATGTAATGAGGGTTTTGGTTTATTTGTGTTGACATTATTAGTTATTTTTGTAGAGAAAAATCCCTCCCTCCTTTATCATCTACTTTCAGAAATCTTTTGGAATGTGCTGAGGAAATGTCATCCTTCCTTTGACATTCATGTTTTGTTTGGGCTTTTTCTTTCATTTTAGTTTCTATGAAGTAGTGTAAACTCTAGCTTAATTTGATCTGGCATCCCCGCAGTTGAACATTTGTAAGTATCTTGTATTGTGGCCCATCTGGGTTGTCATAGAAACCGGAGACCTCCATCCTCCTCCTTGTTGTTGGAAAGGGAATGCAAACAGGGCATCAAAGTGATGTTTTTCTAGTACAAGTGAGAGCCCTGTGAAAAGCCAAACAGAAAGGTTTCTTACTGGTTTTATGCTCTTGCGGCCTGTTGTAACAGTTGTTATAGTACACCCTGTTTTCTCCTGAATATCTGGCAGCTGGGTAATAGAAAAAATGTGAGCATCATGAAAAAGCCAAGCTTGTGTGGTTAATCTTGTCCACAGCTTTTTCCTCTCTCTCTTTTCTTGATGTATTTGTCTTGGATTGGGCTGCTAACTAGTAAGGAGGTGCGGAGCATGTTCCTGCAAATCACTTGCTCTGCAAGTGACTGAAAGAACCAATTATGTAGCACGTACATGTGGCTTAACGTTTCTCTGTGCTGATCCTCGCTCCTCTTACAAGAAAAAACAGCCAAATAATTCTGGCAAATGCATTAAAAGTTTTCAATTGCAAAATAGTAGAATGCCAAGCGATTGTTCTGCAAAACTGTATGGATTTAACAGATATAATTGCAAAATCATACACCGTTTCCCTTCCCCCATGTACGCTCCAGCTGTGTACTCAGCAGTTCTGCCGACATGCTGGTGAATGGTCGTATCTCCTCCCCAGGACAAAGAGCCTTTGAAATCACCGCTGAATACTAACCAACGCAGCCAATTGTACATGATTGTGGATTTCCAAAATAGGTTGTGAAATTATTTTCTAAATAGCAACTTGCTCATCAACTGAGAGACAGGCTCCGTCAGCACAAAGGGGGCACAGGAACAGTTTGGTTTTGTGTGTGGGAGAAAAATCTTAGTACAGTCTGTTCATGCTGAGCATGCTGTTGCAGGCCTAAAAGCAGCTGCCTCTATAGCCTCTGCTGCTGGTGCGGTTTCTCCAGCAATGTGGGTCACTGGGCAGGCTTCTGATCTTCTTTAAATTGATTAAGGAAATCAGTTTCTGCCCCTGTGCACAAGATGGATCATCCAGTTTGGAGAGCTACGCAGTGTGAGAATCTGTGCTGAAAGTGTTAAAGGCTTGGAGCAAAAACTCCTCTTTTGTCATTGCTCTGGTAAACTGGAAGAGGAAGATGAGGAATGTGGAGGCAGAACGCTACAATCCTGTATTATTTGTCTAGCGAAAGGCCACTGAAGAATTATTGCTATTTACATAGTACTAGTATGTGTTAAATATTTCAAAATATTTTTGCAGACTAGGTTTTCGGCCTTCAGAGACTACAAGCTAATTGTGCATTTTACCAGCGGGGAAACAAGAGGAAAAAACAATGAAGAATGTGGGTCTGTGGGGTTAAATAGAGCATGGTGTATTGGTCAGGTTTTGCACATATGTATGAAGCGTGGACCTTCTTTCTTCAATGAGATAATTATTTCTAAAGCCTTGAGAAAAATCTCAAAGTATGCCCTGCACTACTTGGGTCACCTCGGACGTCCCTCTGGGCATAGGCCTGATGTGTCGGGGAGAAGGGATTTTAAAAGGTGCTTGTGTGACCAGAAGCGTGCCCTTATTTCCATGTCAATCTGATAAAATACTATGCCTTCTCCTGCAAGCCTTGCCTGCCAGTGAGAAAGGACTAACAATTTGCTTGTCAGACTTCACTACTTTTCGGTTCAGCTTTATGTTGTCCGTGAGTGACCGTTGCTTGTGCAAACCTGTTTCTTCTTACTCCTTTCAGTGTTTCCTGATATTTTTTTTAGTTTGTTTTTTGTTTTCTTCTGAGCTCCCTTGCAATCAATGACAGCTTGACTGTCTTCCTATGCAAACTGACCAACATGTTTTGGGTTAACTGTGGCTTTAATATGAGCGTATTTATATGACCCTTTGAACAGTTACCATGAAAATCCTACTTTGCTGGTAATGAATGCTGCCTATACAGTGTGAAGTCAGGTATTTCTGCCTGGACATTTAAAATCTTTACCTTTTTTTTTTTTTTTAGTATTATTTCTGCAATACCTATCACACTGACATTTTTATTACAATCAGTTTATATTTTCTTAGCCTTTGGACATGGTGTTTCTTTTTTTTTTTTTTAAATAAAGTTAAATCCCTAGTTACTTACATGCCCTTGCATGCATTTACTAATAGAAGTGTGTGGGGGTGTAGTATAGATCTTTTAAAAGCCTCTTTCCTCTGCTTACATCCTGCCCCAACTCCAGATGAAATACAATAGTGAATAGTTTTATCAAAACAAATAAATATGCTCTGTTTTCTTGAATATGTGCCCTTTTGTATTTGTTAGAAAACAGAAAGAAACCCTGAAGCATTTTTCCCCAAAGCACCCCTGCCTTTCAGCATCAGTTTGGTTTATTCAGAGGTAATATGAGGGAAAATGTATCTCAGCTGCTGCTTTCCTCTAATGGCCCCCCTACCTCAGAGCCCACAGAACCTACTCCCTAATGTTGAAGCTCCCCTTCTGCTTCCCATTTTGTGGAGGTTATCTGAGAAAGAGGGTTATGTAAGGGCTTATTTTTATGAACTGGGATTTAAAAGAGTATGCATTATGTGTCTGAAGCTTTAATTAGACTCTGGTTGCAAAGACAGGGCAGTGAAGCTTTAAGGTAGTTCTCTAGGTTAATAATCCCAGTATGAGTAAAGTTGCCAGACCTGAGGACACAAAGCAAGAGGGCTTGCTGTAACAGCCTGTGTTTCAGTTGCTAGGTTTCTGTAATCTTTCAGCCTTTCTCAACAGCACAACATGTGTTTCTTTTTTTTTTTTTTTTTTTTTTTTTAAAAAAAAAAAAAAAATCCATCAGTGCAAAACCATGGGGAAGAAAACTACTGTTTTGTGATTTACAGCTCTTAGAGACAGGTGTGATAGGTGTCTTTAGAGATACCCGGGAGAGATCCGCTGCTGCTGTTTTTAGAAGTCCGTGCATTCTCAGCTAATGCTTCCAAACATATTCACAGCTGAATTGTCATGCAAGAAACACTGAGTGAGTGCCGATGAAATAATACTTCTGAGTTTCACTAAGACTGTCTAATACCTCTGAGTGCAGGTTTAGCTGGTCAGACTGGTTTGTAGGATAAAATATGTTCATCCAGCAATATATTGCATGTTCTCTGCAATAAGTAGCAAGACAAGCATATGGCTTGAGAAAAGAACTTGCACTTCATTATGTGATTAAAATACACAGTAGTTTTTGTTTAATCCTTTAAAAAAAAAAAAAAAAGTTAATTTGCTTTTTAAGTCGAATATGGGCCCGCAGAGGCAAAGAATAAATTTTGGTCTCCCCTAAAAACGCACTTATTATGTATGTTTAGTATTGCATAAAGAGGAATTACAGGAGAGCTTATTTTCTATTTCTTACCTCTCTTTGACAAAGAACTCCTTGGAGAATTATAGAAATTCATCAAAGGCTTCTTCAGAGTTCCTTTTACATTAGTAGCATTTACAGTCTGTTTTTAAAAGTTTTAACACAATACTATTAACAAAAATACTCCCCCCACCAAAAACCCAAAATAGAGAGTTTTAGCCAGTTGCACTAGGACTCTTCTCCCACCATTTAAAACAGGGTTCTCACATTTGTATTTGTGATACCAACAGTCCCTCAGTCTTCAAGGATCACTACAACAACAGTATAAAAATTGCCTCAGCAATTCTGTTCCAGGAGTGCTTCACTAGACTGCATATTTCCGTATGTGCTAGGTTAAAAGATATGTTCACCCATCTCATGGCCCCGCAAAACCCTCAGGAGATCTTCTTTATTGACATAATAAAAAAGGCAAGTACTTGCATTATTTTTGACAGGTCTTCTGTAAAAAGAGAATGATGAGCCAGTATCGAGCAGAATATTTCCTTCTGAAATATTTTCTAACAGGTGTTGGGAAAAGAACAAACATTACCAAAAAGTTCAGAAGAGGCATGTTTCTCAGGTGGTTAGTTAAAAAAAGGCCCCATCAAGGGGAGTGCTGCATTCTTCAGAGGTGAGCTTGGCCCACTTCTCGGAAAACTATTCCAAATGGTGTTAGCAGCGATGGCTGACTGCTCAAGGAAGTGGAAGCACCTCTGCAATGCTTTGTTCTGAAAGCGGTTTCAGCAGTCGATGCTTACAGCCGGGAGTTTTGGAGCTTTCAGTCATGATTCTAGTGTGTACTCCAAAAAGGATGAAAGAACAAGTTATAGAGCCATTAAGTACAATTCATGCGTCCGTAAATTCAAAATTCTTTTTTACAGAAGTAAGAGTGGGAGTGGCACAAAAATGGGGTTCTGCCTTCCTTCACAGTGCTGTCCTGACTGTCCTGACAAATTTTAATCCCAGCTCAAACAAGATTTCGTTGCATTACAGCATTAAAGCACTGTAGATATATTTTTACAAAACAAGAGATATGGATGCTTTGGATAATTTTATTCAATGTCCTAATCATGTTTGTTTCAAATTTATTAGGTTTGAGAGTGATCATCATCTTTAGTAGAGAAATTGTGTCTGACAAAATTCAGCTTGCGTCTTAGTTGATATCAAATGCATCCCAACAACAGTGTTCATTGTTCAGCCAAGAAATTACTGTTACAAATTACAAGCCTGTCTTAGAGGGAAGAACTAACTCTCCTCTGACTGTTCAACCTTCCTGAGACAACTTCAGCAGCTCGACAGTTTTGGAATCACTGTGTTCGGTCACATCCATGAATTCTGAATTTGTATCGTGTATCATAGGCTTAGATGGCACAAGTTAAATTGCATTAAAGACTGAGTAGGCATCTTTAGATTAAATTTGAGAAAACTCGGGAAAGAAGGTCCAAAATCCATTCGAAAATTACTTACATGTGGAAAGTGGGTCTTATGTTAAGGGTCTTTAGTGATCACTCTGAAAACCAGGTCTCTTCAGGGTACTTTAGGTGGATTCAGTAGGAGTGTTTACCCTTCTGTTATAATAGAAGGCCTACCGTTGTTTCTTTGTACTGGAGGGGATCTTTGATAACATTCACCAGAACTCTGAAATAAAAGTCCTGTACCATTCTGAACAAGGACAGTGCTGGATTCATAGCTTGGCATGCAGCACAAACAGATTTTGTTTCAGACACTTCAAAGTTACCAAGATGTAGAAAACAGCAGATCATTTCAAAATATTAGCTGAAGGTTGGGAAACTTACTGAAGAGAAGCAAGTTATATTTATTTATGGAGATGCATTCAGATGTGAGTATCACAATATGTTAAACAACAGGAGAGGGATGGGAAAGGATAATGGAGGTAATAGCAAAAAGAATATCCCCATCACACACTTATATAGGCCAGTTGCATATACAACTTCATGTTGTGAAGTCATTTGAAACAGGTAAAAATTCCAACGGATAGTACAAAATGTCATTTGAAAGTGCAGAATTTGTAGTGTTTCATTTATTTTTAAAATAATTTGGATTCTGTTCCAGATTGTTTACAATCCCTCCTTCCAAATTTGTTTCCCTTTTATCTGTGTAAGCATGTGCCGACACTGTTACTCAGTATACACAAATGCTAATCTACCTTCATGCACATGGAAAATAGCTTTCCTGGCACTGAGTTTAAAACTCTCATAGAATACATTATTAATCAAAGAAGTCTCTCTTTTTAGAAAAGCCTATCATTTATGTGGTCACCGTTGAGAAGGCTATAGATAAATATAATGCTGTTTGTTAACAGTGTGGTCTTCAGAACGTACAACAAACAACCCCAGATACTGAAAGTACATTTAAAAAAGATTTAAACTTCAAAAGTAATTTTCTTTCTCCATACTCTGGTTGCATACACTAACATGATCTAATTATAATGTAACGACAACTTCTTTTCTATTGCCCTGCATGCTTTAATGCTCTAAATGCATTTCTCTTGGCAGGTCTCTGCAGTGAGGTGAAAGCATGGTAACTATTCAGTTCCCTGTAGTGAATAATTCCCTAGTTCTGCATTTGCCTTTCAAATACTAGATCACGTATCTATGAAGTTCAAGGAGCAGAGTTGTGAGGGAGTGGGTAGGGTGAGGCTGGTGTCCATCTGTGTGTAATTTAGCTGAACGCGGCTGCCGCGCAGTAACAGGGTTTCAGCCCAGCTTCTGCTAAGTCTGCAGTGCTGAAGTGTTCCTTTAGTTCCACGTGCTGGTCTTGCAGGCTCTGCTGAGCCTTATCAAACGCGGCCAGTCGGTGCTGCTGGTCTGAAAGCACAGGGGAGCTCTCATGTGGAAGGTTAATGGAGTGTAATTAGAAAGAAAAATGAACTGCTCAACCACTCTATCTCACTCTACCTGCACTGAGAGTGACAAGTGCTCTGATCTTTTATAAACCCTAGAGCAGAGGTTTAACAGTCTAAAATTATGACAGTATAACTGTCAAACAAGCAAGCACACTGTGAAGAAGTAGTATGAACTTATGGATAGGAATGTTTACATTCCCTTGTGTGGTCTCTGTTAGTACTTTTTTTTTCATGCTGGATATTGTCCATATGGATGTAACAGGTCTCGAATGTATTTTCCTGTGAGGTGTCCTTCAAAGCCAGAACGATCTTTGTGTTCTGTGCATGGCTTCTTCATGTCTGCGCATCATGTTATTGTTATTGATGACACCTTCCTAAGGCATTTTAACAGCAAGGGATTAAACTTTCATTGAGGAGAGTTCTGGCGGGAGCAAGAACAACTACTGGGGTTTACGTTCCAGGAACTAACCGAAATTTGAGATTACATACGTAATTTGAGATTAGATACTAATGCCTGATCCTGTTAATTAAGTTAGGTACCATGTATCTCTGTTGAAAACTATTTAGTTCATAAAATGTTCTTTGTCTTTCATCTAGCATGCAGATTTTTTTTTCTTTTAAAAGAATCCTGATAAACTTCAGTTGTGAAACCGCATTTAGGAAGTAGAAGGAAAACACCATGCGTCAAATCCAAAAAGGACAAGGAAATTAACCAGTTTAACTTCCTGCTTTTTAGAGGCCATTATATTCTACCCTGGTACTTCTGCATGACATCTTCTGACTTCAGGGAGACCAGGACAGTTCGATTATCAGGGTACTAAGTTTTTGTCTTCAATGTCTTTGTGTTCCAGAAAACAGGTGGTGGATTGGGCTGCCAGCTATTCTGAAGGCCCTTGCAATGTCAGCAGGTAGATTAGGGGAAAGTTGCCCAGCTAATCCTAGCAGGCAGTCCACATTCTGCATTGCAGTGGAAGGGGAAAAAGCAACATCCCACCAAGTCTAACCTGGAGGAACTTTTTCCCATTCCAAGTCTAAAATCCAAAAGAACCTAAATATGTAAAGAAGACATGCAACAAAAGGCATTAAAGGAAGAAGATAAGCTTGCTTTTCTTAGCTTCTTTTCTCTGGCTGTAGCCAATATCTTGTGTTTCAGAGGAAGGTGAAAAAACAACCTTGAGTATATCTGGTTGGTTGTGCCTGTCCTGGTTTCAGCCAGGATGGAGCTAGTTTTGTATTCAGCAGCTCCTGTGTTTTGGATTTAGTGGGTGAAAAACGGTGACAGTGCATTGTTGGTGGCTGCTGAACGATCAAGGACATTAGCAAAGCTTCGGAAGTAAAAGGTGCAGGTGCAACCCCTGGGGAGGGGCACAGCCAGAAGAGTCGATCCAAACTGGCCAAAGAGAGTGTTCCATACCAGAGACAGCATGGCCAGTATAAGGGAGGGTCAGCCATTGCCCCCTCTCTCTGGTTCCTCGTTCGCTTTCTGTTCACGTTCCCTTCTTGTTACCTTATTTTCGTTTTATTTCATTCGTGCCTCTTTGTTCGGCTGTTTGTTCCCTCGCTCCACTCTCTCTGGAACTTGCTGTTCTGGG